>JACJUY010003108.1:11606-71755 GCA_014220935.1 Platorchestia sp. MABIK | reverse complement strand
GTTCTCCCTCAATTCAAAGTGAGGCTGCTCTTTAGTCCCCCCTCAGTTGAAAGTAAGGCCAGCTGCTCTTTAGTTCTCCCTGAGTTGAATGTAAAGGAGCTCTTTAATTTGGTGCAGCCTCTCGCCGCTCTCGCCCTCCAGCTCTCCGAACATTTAAAGGTGAGGAGCCAAGCTTCGCTCCCCGGTCTCGCCAAGGTAACCTGCCGCCATCTTGGGTGTTCATTCCACCACCAGGTCTCGGTTGCACTTTTCGTCTCGTGCTCCAGTCTCAGCAAATCTCATGGTTTAACCTGGCGCATCATCCAACGGAAGAGGGTAAGAAGAAATACAGCTAAAACTCTGAAATGCGTTCTGTGTGTTCATGTTTCTTGTTGGTGTTATCAGCTGCAGGGTAAAGTTTCGTAGTCATAATGAGTTGAATATTAGGTTAAATGTGAAACGTTCGTGTACCAACCCCCAATCAAAATATAATTGTGGGAAAAATTCACTAAATGGAAGCCAGTAAAATTTTAAACTTGAGACGGCAATAAGTCCATAATTGCCGGCTTCATGAAAAGGGGAGCGCAAAACCCTTTAAGGTTTGGTGTTCAACACACATCCCGCACACTTAATAACTTCAGTTCAGCGGCGAAGCAAGGAAAAACTTTTACCCTAACGTTTTCTTTCCAATGCCTTTTTTAATTTTGAAAATTCCGTGAAGTGAGACACATGGGTTTACTCTGAATTAAAATAGCGAAAATTAAGGTCGAAATGTCAACTCTGCAGTACTGATTATGACTCACATGGAGGTGCCTAGAAATAGTTGCAAAGCATTTCAGAACTGCCTGCTGTATTCCCAAAATCGACTACTAGGAGCTCGAGTCTGTTTCTATGAAGTAAATCACTGACAATTTATTTTACCAGGTGCAGCTTTATTAATGCTGCCCATGTATATACATACGCTGACATTCACTACTTTAAAGGGGGAGCAGCATTCAAGTCTGGTTACTTCCAAGTACAACTAACTTCCGTTCAAGAGTGGAAATTGTTTCGTGGAAGGTTTTTCAGCGCTTTTACTTCAATTTTTCGATCAAAACGGAACACCTCCGATGTTCTAGAACCTGTAGCTCATGAAAAACTTGACTCAGCTTGTTATCGCTCGTTAACAGACACTCGATTATCATTGTTCAAGGAGAGCAAAAGACGGGAAGGTATTATGCGAAGATGGCAATTGGTTGCAGTAGTACACTATCGACCTGCTCGCCTACAGATGTCGCACTGATGACGCCGCTCTTGTCAGGGGAAAGAATATTTAATGAAGCTATCAATCTCTTCATTTCTGATGTCGTAGATTTACATACAAGCAAGTATTTTGCACGTGCGTCACTTTCATTGCGCACTCTCAGCGTTCTTAGCATACAGCGCACATTGTGAGTACGCTGAACTTACGCTGCGTTCTGTGTGTTTGACACATGACGTCTGTCGACACCGTAGTGCACAGTTGTGTAACTTCTAACCCACAATCTCCTAATTTTCTGCTCTCTAAAACCTAGACAACCCCGAACTCCTCAGCCTCCCCAACCTCACAGCCTCCATGACCTCCTTACCATGGTAACCAGCGAACCTCCCCAATCTCCACAAGCCTCTCATTCTCGTAACCCCCGAACCTCATCTCCTCCAAACCCTCCACGGCATCACAATGCTTATCCGCCCAAAACTCCTTGTCCCTCCTAACTCCCCCTCGCGCCCCTTCGCAACCTCCACAACACCACAGATCCCCCCCTAAGCCCATAACCCCTCTTAACCTCTAGAACCCCTCCATCAATCCTATCCAACCCCTAATCTTCTCTCCAAACCTCCTAACTTTCCCAACCCTTCTCAGCCCCGAATCCCCACAACCAACACAACCTTCGTAAACTTCCCAACCCCTGTCATCTCCTAATCCCCGTCCCTTCCCCAACCTCCTCCATAACACATACTTCCACACACCCCACGCCCAATTTGCAGTTTCTTTATCTGTAATTCTCTATTGTGTTCATTGTGCTATTGTAATGTTTGTGTTAAAATATTGTTTACATCGTTTCACTCTCGTACTGCAGTTTTTCCATGATCCATATATCGTTTCAGAACGCTTCTGTTCGAACACAGCGCGCTCGCTGTGTCTTTATGTCAATTGACTGTCTGTCACGGTTAGTTCTTTAAATTCTTTTGCTTAAAGTACAGTTTTCCAGGCACAATACGAACGTCAATGTCTCTCGCGAGGTTTTTTAAGTTCTCTCTGTATGCAAAATGCCATCAAGGCGTGTTCAAATTTTTCCAATATTTTTTAGGTTTTGCTAGCTTCTCTTCGTGTGTACAGGACAGAGTCTACCCTGTACTGAGATGCTTGCTGTTCAGTGCATCTCTCAATCAAATCATGAAAAGGCGGAAGCTGGAACGACGATTGATTGTTTATTTGGTACTGTGATTGGTTATGGTAACTTATGATCGACCAATGTCAGAAATACATTTCAACCTATGGCCAGAAATGATTACTTTTCATTAAAGTATCGCGTTCTGGCGTTGTAAAGATTGTAGAAACAAACCTAACTGCTAAAAGATATTTCTATTGCAAATGGTGCTTCATCAATGCTTGGTTTGATGAAAAAAGAGATAAACATGATGTGGTAAGAATACATCCAGTGTGTTTTCCATTGTTTTTACAGTGAATATAATTATGTAGTAAGGTTTTGAAATATATGCACCACACTCCGTGTGGGAACGAAATTCCCACTCCCGCTTGGGTGTCTTTGAGATGGCATTGTTTTCTCACCCTTTTGATGTGGGTGCCTGGTCGCGGCTCGCTGGTCGTTGTTCGGATGTTTTGGTAGCGTCGCAGGTGAGGTTGTGAGGACGTAGTTTTGAATTTCAGAGTTGATTTGGACTTGATTTGATTTGTACTTGATTTGATTTGGACTTGATTTGATTTGGACTTGATTTGATTTGGACTTGATTTGATTTGGACTTGATTTGATTTAGACTTGATTTGATTTGGACTTGATTTGATTTGGACTTGATTTGATTTGGACTTGATTTGATTTAATTTGGACTTGATTTTATTTTATTTGGACTTTTTTTTATTTGGACTTGATTTGATGTTATTTGGACTTGATTTTATTTTATTTGGACTTTATTTTATTTTTTTGGGGCTTCATTTTATTTTATTTTATTTGGACTTGATTTGATTTAATTTGGACTTGATTGGATATTATTTGGACTTTATTTTATTTGGGCTGGATTTGATTTTATTTGGACTTGATTTTATTTTATTTGGACTTTATTTTATTTTATTTGAACTTCATTTTATTTTATTTGGACTTTATTTTATTTGGACTTGATTTGATTTGGACTTGATTACATTTTATTTGGACTTGATTTTATTTTATTTGGACTTGATTTGATTTGGACTTGATTTTATTTTATTTGGACTTGATTTTATTTTATTTGGACTTGATTTTTTATTTTATTTGGACTTGATTTGATTTCATTTGAACTTGATTTAATTTTATTTGTACTTGATTTGGACTTGATTTGGACGTGATTTTATTTGGACGTGACTTGATTTGGACGTGACTTGATTTGGACTTGACGTGATTTGGACTTGACGTGATTTGGACTTGACTTGATTTGGACTTGACTTGATTTGGACTTGACTTGATTTGGACTTGATTTTATTTGGACGTGACTTGATTTGGACGTGACTTGATTTGGACTTAACGTGATTTGGACTTGACGTGATTTGGACTTGACTTGATTTGGACTTGACTTGATTTGGATGTGACTTGATTTAGACTTGACTTGATTTGGACTTGACTTGATTTGGACTTGACTTGATTTGGACTTGACTTGATTTGGACTTGACTTGATTTGGACTTGAATAATTGATTTGGACTTGAATTATTGATTTGGACTTGAATAATTGATTTGGACTTGAATAATTGATTTGGACTTGAATGATTGATTTGGACATGAATAATTGATTTGGACATGAATAATTGATTTGGACTTGAATAATTGATTTGGACTTGAATAATTTATTTGGACTTGAATAATTGATTTGGACTTGAACAATTGATTTGGACTTGAACAATTGATTTGGACTTGAACAATTGATTTGGACTTGAATAATTGATTTGGACTTGAATAATTGATTTGGACTTGAATAATTGATTTGGACTTGAATAATTGATTTGGACTTGAATAATTGATTTGGACTCGAATAATTGATTTGGACTCGAATAATTGACTTGGACTCGAATAATTGACTTGGACTCGAATAATTGATTTGGACTTGAATAATTGATTTGGACTTGAATAATTGATTTGGACTTGAATAATTGATTTGGGCTTGAATAATTGATTTGGGCTTGAATAATTGATTTGGGCTTGAATAATTGATTTGGGCTTGAATAATTGATTTGGACTTGAATAATTGATTTGGACTTGAAAAATTGATTTGGACTTGAATAATTGATTTGGACTTGAATAATTGATTTGGACTTGAATAATTGATTTGGACTTGAATAATTGATTTGGACTTGAATAATTGATTTAGACTTGAATAATTGATTTGGACCTGACTTGATTTGGACCTGACTTGACTTTGACTTGACTTGACTATAACTTGACTTGACTATAACTTGACTTGACTATAACTTGACTTGACTATAACTTGACTTGACTTTAACTTGACTTTAACTTGACTTGACTTTAACTTGACTTGACTTTAACTTGACTTGACTTTAACTTGACTTGACTTTAACTTGACTTGACTTGACTTAACTTTGACTTCATCGATAGTTGATTTTGAGCTTTACAATTTTGAGTTAGAACATAGTGCCTTATGTGTACGTGTGCACGCTATGCGTGCGTGGATGGGTGAATGTGTCACTACGTAATACTTCATTTCACTTCATTAACCGGTATATTTTGCTACTCATTTTAATTACTACGAGGACGTATTGTGGCGTGAGGCCAGTGTAGGCCCATGTTGCGGTGGTGCGGATTTCGGCGATTAACGCTGGACTCAGTACAGGTTGTCCTCTCGCTTAATGCTGTACTAAAATTTGATTATTTGGTGTCCCAGTCTTTTTACTTCATAAAATTTACAGGGTGTTTCAGAACATGAGGTACAAAATTGTGCAAAAACTAGAAAATGGCCAAATAAACACTCTTGCTTCTATAAAATTTTCCGAGAAAAAAATTCGGGTTATAAGATATTTGCTGTTCATTGTTTTAAAGGATGAAATCCAATGACACAATTACTCGCAATATTTATTTTTAATTTGCTCTATAAAAATTATTCAAAATGTGTTCCACCTACATCAATGTACTTTTCAAATCTTAGCCTTAACGACTGCCGGATATTAGATACACGTCTGGCATTTCAGAAATCTCACCAGCAGCCACTGCAACTCTGGCCAAGAGATCTCACTCAGATTCAATGTGTTTAGCATAAACAAGGCTCTTCATGTGTTCTCAAAAAAAGAAATTGAGTGGAGTCATGTCAGGAGATCTAGGAGGCCATGCAACAGGATCATTTCGCCCTATCCATTCTTTATGAAATTGACCATTCAGCAATTTCTGGCACTAATATGATACTGTGCAGGAGTGCCATCATGCAGGAACCACATTCTTCTTCTTGCTAAAACTTTTTTACCGAACATCATTCCAACTAAATTTTTTTATTATAAACTCTCATAGAATAGAATTGTTTGTAACGTAAATTCAAAATAAACATTGCGAGTAATTGTGTACTCAAATTTCAACCTTAAGAACAATAAACAGCTAATATCACAAAAACTCAATTTTTTTTCAGAAAATATCACAGAAGAAAGAGTGTCTATTTGGCCATTTTCTAATTGGCGTGCAATTTTGTACCTCTTGTTATGAAACACCCTGTGTATTTATCATACTATCGTGTTAAGTTTTCTAGGTCTATATATTGAGTTTAAGCCTTTCACGGAAATTGAAACTTCCGTTCCGAAGAATCACTAGAGGAACACATTTGAAAACGTTTAATCCGAATGACATTCTGCTCGCTGATGCGTTATTTTCGAGTTATTCAACTTCTAAGTTATACGAACGTCGTATTTAAAAGTGAAGGAACGAACACCTAAATATGTGTAATACGGTTTTAAAGTAACGATGGGTGAGGTTAGGGTAGGTTATGTTAGGTTAGTTAAATAAACTAACCTAAAATAACATAAATCAACCTAAAATAGATAACCTTAACTTACCCAAACCGAGGCTGTTAGTTTCCCGCCAAGAAGTGGGTCTGTCCCGCCAGAAAAGTGGGCTTCATCAACCAATGCGGCGACTTAGCAACCGACCAGATAATGTTATTCCTATCTGAACGTAACGATTGTTATATCTGAAAAATAACGCATCAGCGAGCAGAATGTCATTCATGTGAAACGTTCTTTAATGTGTTCCTTTAGTGATTCTTTGGAATGGAATTTTTATTTCCGTGAAAGGCTTAAACTCAATATTGATCGTTTCTACAATTCTTCAAAGCAAGTGAATTGATAGTAACAAAAATTAACATTGAAATTAAAGCGTATTAATATGCAACTAGTCCTCTGGACTTTAAATAATATCTAACTAGAATGGATGCATACTGCAATTAATGTAGAATTGTAAAACACCTTTAATGTGTCGTATGATACGAAGTTATTATAATTTACTTCTATCTGTTACTCCACTCAAAGATCTGAATCACACTCTGCCTCCTGATGCTGGATACTTACCACATTTTACAACTGCTTGTTTTTGATATTGCGGAAATTTTATGTATTCCTTGCTGAAAGGAAAAACTTTTTTCTCGCCTATCACATCCAATAGATGCATATTCAACACAAAAAGTTCAAATTTACAAATGTTGTTGTAAATTTTTAACTCAACTTAGGGGTGGATTAATTTGAACTTGACTTGGATTAATTTGAACTTGACTTGGATTAATTTGAACTTGACTTGGATTAATTTGAACTTGACTTGGATTAATTTGAACTTGACTTGGATTAATTTGAACTTGACTTGGATTAATCTGAACATGACTAGGATTAAATTGAACTTGACTTGGATTAAATTGAAGTGAAAAGGGTGTAGTTCTCTGGATTTCAAATAATATCTAACTAGTCCTCTGGATTTCAAATGAAATCTAACTAGTCCTCTGGATTTCAAATGATATTTAACAAGTCCTCTGGATTTCAAATATCTAACTAGTCCTCTGGAGTTCAAGTAATATCTAACTAGTCCTCTGGATTTCAAATGATTTTTAACTAGTCCTCTGGATTTCAAATATCTAACTAGTCCTCTGGAGTTCAAATAATATCTAACTAGTCCTCAGGACTTCAAATAATATAGAAGTTGTTCGCCATCTTGATTGGGCTAAGAAACCTGGATCAGAACGAGCTTAGAACTTTTTCTTATTTTCTCGAGTATTTAAATCTTTAACTACCCTTACTATTTTTCGCAAGAAGTACTAATTAACCTTCCGTCTAAATGTATCGTCACTGAGTGCATTAAAAAACTTAGGTATGAGGTTTTCTAAAAATGGTATTATTACTGTTGTTGTTTCGTAGTGAGATATTGTTATGGTCAGGTTAGTAGTTTTGACATCGATCTAAGTTGGTACGATTTGTTTAGGATACTCCGGAGGAAGCTTCAGCTGGGGTGGGCGTTGTCGTAGCCGTGTTCCTGCTGTTCCAGCTGTTCCTAACGAGCTAGTTTCTGCGTTGCGCTAAGGTATCTTTTTTTCTGGATGTATAAGAAGATAAGGGAGGGTTTTTGAGGGAAATATATGAAACTTCATAAAAACTGTGTTTTTTTTCTTCTCATGGCAGTTTAGGAGTGGAGCGTGGCAACGCCTGATTTTGCTCAGCCCTTCATTGCGTTTTGCTGTTGGTCGGCCTAACATCAACCGCTCGTGACCATAGCTGGGCCTTGTTTTGTTCCATCCTAATCCAATACTTTTCGTTGGAGCATGGCCGTGGCGCCGATCTTTATTATAATCGTGGCTGTCAACGACCCTAGCGCACCTCGTCTGAGCCCTTGGACTGTGGTCCGTGACACCTGCTAATGTTTTACGCCCAAGTCCTTTAAGGTCTTTTAAATATTCCTAATTTTCAACATTGTCAAAAATACAGGGGCTTTCAAAAAAAAATAACTATCCAGAGATTAAATGTGAACCTTCAAGTTCTTTTTAGAGTTATGTTTAATTGCATTTGATTACTTTTGAAAAAAGCTTGAATAAATTCAAAAATAAGTGTGACTTTACTTCTGTTTCTATAATTCTTTAAAAAAAAATTGTGTGGGAATTGTGTCCCACACCCGAAAGGGCAGGAGAAAGAATTCATTAGCGTCAATTTTTTATTTATGATTCATTCGTGATATGCACTTCATAAAAAATAATTTCTACCAGTATCCTTCCTTCTTTCGATTACTCTATTTTTGTGTAGGATAACATCATTATGAATTTCAATGCACTGTATAAATTAGGTGAAATTCTACGGGGTAAATTTAATGTCTTTTGTGGAGTTTTGGGGTATCCAGTTTCCAGAGGTAAGTAGGGGCGACAAGACCAAGCAAGCCACAAACTTCGTTATTATTAGAAGGGAATTGATAGTCATGGAACTTTTTACAACTGAAGCTGAAAAACTGAAGCAACGGATGACATGCCTCTGTAATTCCGAGGGCAAGGTACGTAATGTACACTGGGGGAATCAAATATTCGTACAAGCCAGAGATATTTATTTTAAAAATTTATGATGAACAAAAATGACATGTTCCCAATTCCATATATACATGTGCATGCATAAACTAAAAATACGCCAAAGAAACAGATTTGCATCAGATACGGGAACTTTATTTAATCATGAATATTTAGGGATGAAAAAAAAATCTCGTAGAGGAAAAAAGTATAATATTGATTCAATTCTTCGTACCATAACCTATATTCAGAAGTACAACAATCGTTTTTTTCGCAGTTTTCAATCAACGAGTTGCACTTTTCTTCAGGGATTTTGTCCCATTCATTTTAACAAATTTTTTTCCAATCTCTAAAACACTTTGGAGCTCTTGCATAAATTTTAACTTTCAAATATTGCGCCAAATTTGTTTTGGGGTATAAAACGTTCGCTTCCGCTGGAGGCATGTGAGCGTCCAGCGGTCTTCTATTAAGTACGTTCGGAAGTAGCAGAGTTTAAAAAAATGACTTTACTGCTTGAAGAAAAATTGTTTCTTTTCTAAGAATAATGAAAATGTAATAGCATGATTATATTTTACCTCGTATGCTTAAATCCCTTCTATAAAAGATGTTGAAATAAATGAAATGCTGCTCATTCGCAATGATGCACAAATGAGAAATTTACCTAGTGGTATATCGGCAGCTAACGTGTTAAATCAGGCAATTGCCATGATAATTCTAATTATTTTGCATTATCAAGGCAATGTTTAGTAGACTTTGCTGTGTGCGTAGGATCGTGATCCTGTTGTAAGACCCACTCTTCATGAAGATGACGGTTTTCAACGGAGGCCCGCAAATTATAGTTCAAAAATGTTCTGATACATCTCTGCGCTTATTTTTTCATCTATCACTTGTAAACTACCGGTGCCATTTGTGTAGAAACACCCCCAAACTATGATGTTGTCACCCCCAAACCATGATGTTGTCACCCCCAAACTTTACAGCGGGAATTGTGTTCTTCCTTGCAAAGGCGGTACCATCTTTCGTCCAAACATTTTTCCGTGAATTTTGTTTAAAATATTCAATTTTTGAGTCGTCAGTCCCTAGAATAAAAGAAATCTGATCCATCTTTATGCTCGGCTGCAAATTTCAAAAGAGCAACTTTGTGCCTTTTAGTCAACCGTAGAGTTTTTCTAGGAAAACGCGACTTGAGTTGATTCATATGAAGTTCAGTGCTGGTAGTCCGTAGTTTAACGCAAGTACCTTAAGCTAGTAAATTTTGTAACTCCTTTCTGGAGGTCATTGGTTATTGTTAATTTTTCGTTTCATTTTCCTTAAGGATCTCTGGGATATCTTGCATGGTGCACCTAATCTTATTTTGTTTCGTACAGTTCCTGATTATTTTATACCTCTGAATAAATGAAGCCATAGCAGAAAAAGAAACTCGAAAATTCTCTTACATTTCCTTCTAGCCTTTACCATCTTTCCATTGTTCGAAAATAAGGCTTCCACAGAATCCGCTAGTTATTTTCTTCCAATCATCATCCCGACACTATTTAGGAATGAACAAATTAGCACTTGAACATCTCAAAGTGATAACTATTAACATTAATGGAACAAACTAGAAAGTTCTAGTAACTTATAATCAATGGAAAGTGTACTTGTTCATATATAGAACGAGAAATTTGTCCTGTACGAATAATTTTTTTCACCCCATTATTTTCATGATTAAATGTAATTTCAATATTTAATGGAATTTTTTAATTCTTTCGCTTACTCTCAGTTTAAGCATACAAATGCAAGGATAGATTCGGGTACATACTATTTTTGTTCATCATAAATTTATAAAATTATAAATTTTTTTGCATGGACGAATGACCGCGGTTGGGCGAGTTATTTTTAATTTTTGGTGCATTTTTTCACACACTAGGCGAAGAAGCAAAAATTAGTTGCAGGGAGTTGCGGCAGATTCTGGAACTACCGACAAATCAGATCAGTGGTCTGGTAGAGTTACCTACAACGGGATGAGCTGCCCTGGGACAGTCACCAGAGGCGCAGCAGAACGAGCGGCTCAAAGCACGCGTTATTTCTAAAGCCCCCAAGTCAGGTTTGATCTGGATCCCAAAGTGACCTCTCTTTTTACTCTGTCAACTTTGAGAAAATTGCGCTAGGGTTTGTGAGACGGATTATAGGTACATGTGGCAACTTGCTGTTGCAATATACAGGTAGGTGTTGCAACGTACATTTAGGTGCTACAATACGAAAGCGCACTCAACTTGGTACCGTTTCATAAATATTATTGACTTCATAGCGGTAGAAACCAGAACAAAAATTAATCATGTTTTGAAGGTGAAAAAGCATGAAATTACTTCCATGGGGTGCCCTGTGCACAATTTTTGTACCCAAGATATGTACACACTTGTTGTGCCTCAGTACATGGTGTGCCACCTGTACAAGGTGTGCCACCTGTACACGGTGTGCCACCTGTACACGGTGTGCCACCTGTACACGGTGTGCCACCTGCACACGGTGTGCCACCTGTACACGGTGTGCCACCTGTACACGGTGTGCCACCTGTACACGGTGTGCCACCTGCACACGGTGTGCCACCTGTACGCGGTGTGCCCCAGGATACGGTGTGCTACCTGCACAAGGTGCGCCCCAGGACACGGCGAGCTGTCCGCACACGTCATGCAATACAGGTCCGCTGGGCACACCTCCAACCACTCAGGGAAGAAGGAGAATGAAACAAGAGCGGCACGCGTACAGCCGGTTTACTGAGGGCAGCAGAGAGGAAGCCTCCTGCGCCCGACCGTAGTGCGCCTGACGTTCTCTAAAGCTCTCTTACAGTCAACCAAACTTAGGGAATTAAGTCAAACTCGGTAATTAGTAATAAACTTATATCCTAAGCAGCGAATTGAGCCAACTCAAGACGGCCTGGTCCGAGAGTCTTGCTTTGGTGCAGTGCTTCTTACATGGCGTTCTTCCCTCGAGATTGATGCCGCAGATGTAATTTTAATAGCTAAAATTAGCAGTTCATATTATATTGCGAATGTAAATTCGAGATAGATGCCGCAGATGCAATTCATACAACTAAAATAGGCAGTTCATACTACTGTGTTTGAATATTTTCTATCGACACAACGTGATATCATGGGGCCTCAATATCAAGCCTGGCTGCCTACAGTTAAGAATTATTCGTAATTTTTCCAGCTGTCGCGCAGGTATGAGTGCGGTGTACGTTTGACGTACGCATCTCTCGCTCTGTACGCCAATATAACACAGGGTCATCCAAATATTCTTACTGGTATACGGTGCACAGTTTGTCGGACAGAAATGTTCTAGTGAAATATTTCGAAACATTAATAGTTATCTGTGTGTAAAATGGCATTAATACCTAACAAAAAGGATTCTCCCAAGTAGGAATCTATAAGACGAGAATATTTCGATGAATTTCCGTAAGATGCCTGGCGAAAATAATGTGCTCCAGGTATAGAAGTGAGGTTAAAACCCCATAATTTGGGAAAATGATAGCGGCCCTTCTAGCCTGCCTTGAATGAACAAACGTGATGAGCGAAGAGGGAGTAAAAAATTTCAAAGAGATATAAATATATATGAAACTTAAGAAAAACAACGAAAAGAGAACAATAACCAAAACTATTTAACAGTGAAAATGCAAGGAATAAAGGGCATTTTCATATTGAATTACAATTGAACAATTCGATTTCATTTAAGCAATCAGATCGAGCCTCACTCAACAAATGCCATGACTCACGATTTTTACGATGAAGTTCAATAAAATACCGCACCAAATGAACGGCCCTTATCAACCACTAAAACTAATTCCTAACAACTACAAGTGCCAGTTTCAGACTGTCGCTATCGAGCTAGGGTACCTTGCGATATCGCATGTCATGATGCCACTTGCTTCTCGGTATACAGCGCGTACCCTTTGGTACACAATGTCATGGTACAAAAAGGTACGTCATGTCATGGTACCATAAGGTACGTCATGTCATGGTACCATAAGGTACGTCATGTCATGGTACCATAAGGTATGTCTTGTCATGGTACTACAAGGTACGTCTTGTCATGGTACCACAAGGTACGTCTTGTCATGGTACCACAAGGTACGTCATGTCATGGTACCACAAGGTACGTCTTGTCATGGTACCACAAGGTACGTCATGCCATGGTACCACAAGGTACGTCATGTCATGGTACCATAAGGTACGTCATGTCATGGTACCATAAGGTACGTCATGTCATGGTACCACAAGGTACGTCATGTCATGGTACCACAAGGTACGTCATGTCATGGTACCATAAGGTACGTCATGTCATGGTACCACAAGGTACGTCATGTCATGGTACCATAAGGTACGTTATGTCATGGTACCATAAGGTACGTCATGTCATGGTACCACAAGGTACGTCATGTCATGTTACCACAAGGTACGTCATGTCATGGTACCATAAGGTACGTCATGTCATGGTACCATAAGGTACGTCATGTCATGGTACCATAAGGTACGTCATGTCATGGTACCACAAGGTACGTCATGTCATGGTACCATAAGGTACGTCATGTCATGGTACCATAAGGTACGTCATGTCATGGTACCATAAGGTACGTCATGTCATGGTACCATAAGGTACGTCATGTCATGGTACTACAAGGTACGTCATGTCATGGTACCATAAGGTACGTCATGTCATGGTACAACAAGGTACGTCATGTCATGGTACCATAAGGTACGTCATGTCATGGTACCATAAGGTACGTCATGTCATGGTACCACAAGTTACGTCATGTCATGGTACTACAAGGTACGTCTTGTCATGGTACCACAAGGTACGTCTTGTCATGGTACCACAAGGCCCGTCATGTCATTGTACCACAAGGTTCATCATCTCATGGTACCACATGGTGCGTAACGCCACGGTACCACTTGGGACACAATTCACGGTACCACATAGTGTGTATTATCTATCACTGTGCCGTGTGCACTGATCATATCTTACTGTGTGTCTGAGCTTCTTGTGTTCATGCACTTTCATATTGATTTATTAATTCTATACAAAACCAACCAAGGGACGCACACAATTTACTCTCAAACAGAATAATTGCATATTACAATGGCAGCAAAAATTTTATACGCTTTTAATTTTTGTGGAACAGAATTGAAATTAATTCCAGTAAAGCTTAAAAACGTCATAATAATTCATTGTTTTAACCGTACGCCGCGTGTGCCATCTTGAACACATCCATGGGGCGACTCACAATATTGCAGCCCCTCTGACGGAAAATTTGTTAGCTGCTTAGCATCGCCATCCTCCACTGTCCTGGTGTTCAATCTCTAGGTTTCCTACTGCCGTTTCATTTTTGTGGCCTTTGCGAACAAAAAAGTTCTTGGCATTAAGTTAAAGAAGCATTTTAAAATTAGATTTCAGATTTTGTTGGATCATTCTTACTGCGATGATTTCACACACAAAAAGGCAGGATTCTCTGAAGCCAACGAATGTTATTTCGGATCTTATTTCGGTCCTCGTTTGATAATGATAAACACTGCTTTCTTGGCGGTACGGTACTGGGAGGGAGCTAAGCGACTGCTTTTCTGAATTTGTAAGCGCCCATCCTCGTCACCTACAGTGGCTATTTTCGGCAAGTTACGTATCCTTGGCATTCACTTTGGTAACAGGCTGAGGGCCCGAGACATTCCTTCTATTTACGTTTTGAAATGGTCCATTCAAGCACCAGAAGGCAAGGGATGGAGCCAAAAATGGTGAAAAAAGTTTGAAACGGGGCGCCGTGTGGGAAATGCCTTCTCTCAAAGCTCAGGCAGCTCTTTGTAGCGTAATGTGTCGGGGAACTATGGAGGGAGACGGGCTCTAGAACATAAAGCAATCACTAATTTCAATTTTCTTATGACGTATCTACAGATTTGCAAATTTAATTTGCACGCAAAATCTAAAATTAATTTTTTTATTTTTAATATGAACATATACAGCTCTCGCGAACAATATGAAGTGAATGATCCTGTTAACATGTTTCAATATGTTGAACGTTTCTTTGGTATAATGCCCAACGAATCAATACGCTTGCAAATGATTATCAAATCAATTTTTCATTGAAGAATAAATTTGTAGCAATGTAAGCCTTGACATCTTCCATGAAGAGGCAGGGGCAAGCAACCATGACTTTAGTTCACTACTGATTTCTGCATACAACCCAGGTCTTAGCATACAACCAGGATTCAAGTGTGTAGCTGTGATTTCAGCGCACACCCATCACTTCAACACATAATCGTCACTTCAGCACCCCACCACGCAATCATAATTTCACACAGTCAT
Organism: Platorchestia sp. MABIK; assembly: GCA_014220935.1. Classification (NCBI taxonomy): domain Eukaryota; kingdom Metazoa; phylum Arthropoda; class Malacostraca; order Amphipoda; family Talitridae; genus Platorchestia; species Platorchestia sp. MABIK. Next base: position 56,697 of record JACJUY010003108.1, on the reverse strand, counting down.
TATCATAATTGGCACACAATCATAATTTCATCACACAATCAAATGACCCTCCACCAACAAAGTCATTTCTCAACTCTCTCCGTTGGCAACAAAAAAACCTTTGATTACACAGACAAAGTCAATTTCAATGAGAAGCATTATTCATCTTGCGATAAAGGATAAGCTTAGTCGACGGACAACTTGGATTCAAAAAGACGGAGTTCATCGGAATGATCTTTTAATTTTGGTGTAACTAGAATTATTTCATTAATAAATGAATAACTGGACAGGCTTGCTAGTGCTGAAGCAAGTGCTTCTAATTTATACAAATTTATGTATATTTAATTATAATGAGAGCACACCATACAAAAATGCTACTCAAACATTACGCAAAACTTATTAACTGAAATAGAAATACATCCTAGGCATCTAAAGAGACGAAGTTCTCCTGCAGTCGGTGGTGATTCATTTTCGTTTTTCGGAGCGCAACGAATTGGACTGAAGCGCGCGTTGCGTGGCACCGCGGCGTGAGAACGTGCGTACCGGCAGGGCGCGAGCAAGGGTGTTCCCATAGGGCAAAGATTTCACGACTTTTACCCGAGGGCAAAGATTTCAAGGGTTTTACCCAGGGTAAAGGCTCCGAAGGCTCTACTCGAAGCAAAGATTCTAAAAATTTTACCCGAAGGTATAGACTCCCGAGATTCTACCAGGGGCAAAGATTCTAAAGATTTGATGTGGAGCAAAGATTCGCAGAATTTTACTCGTGGTAAAAACTCTAAGAATTCATTCCGAGAACAAACATTTCAAATACTTTACCAGGAGGCAAAGATTCCTGGAATTTCAGTTAGGGATCAAGGATTTCACAGATCCTATCCTGAGCGAAGATTCTTAAAATATTTCCTCAAGCAATAGCTTCCGAGAATTTCACGCAGAATTTCCAAGGATTCTAATCTCTGTTCCCTTTTCCTTGCGCACACACCCTGTCCGAGCGAAAATGACTAAAGTGACATTTGCCAAACCTAATAAAGAACTTCAGCTGAGCGGTGTTGTTAGAGACGACAGCGCTCCCTTCCTCCAGAGACATGACTACTTCACGCATAGGAGTTGCTTGAGCACGGCGGTTCTTAAACTAACAGTCCTTAACATCTTCACATCGACGTCTTAAGGAAATGCTAACAAACAAGATGCCAAGAAATTGACCACTGCTAAATTCCAAAGAATACAAGTCCACCAAAAAGGGAGTTTTTCGTTCGTATATAGTCGTGAAATAATTGTGACCAATTGGTTCGACTAACCTTGAAATTATGTCTAAGAATTAATATAGATGCACTATAGTGAACAGCAAGACAATGTCTTCAACTCTCCGCAATGATCAACACTCAAAAGCAGAATATACAATGGCACATACCTTTAACAACAAATATCTACGCTCACATTGAACTAATTATGAAGAAGCCATGGGTCATTATATACAAGTTAGGTACAATAGGTACATGCACTGTTTCTCACATTGAAATACATGAAATTCAAAACATATCTTGCGATTCTAGCTCATATGAGACGCAAACAGAGCTTGGTCTGAATTGGTCACACTGGTCAGAACTGATCAGGAGTGGTAATCACGAGTCAGAATTGGCCCAATCTGATAGGACTGATCAGATCTGATTTGAACAGGTCAAGACTGGTTTGGACTTATCAAGACTAACCATATCTGATCAGAAATGGTCAACACGAATTATGACTAATCAAAACTGTTCAGAAATGAACAGAATGACGCGGTAATTTTCTTGCTCCTGACTTACGTGTGCCGACTATCTACCAAACGACTTTAACGCCTAGGTGTGTTGTATACGTCCCGTCACCTAAATGTAGTGGTCTGGTGTCAACTAGGTCTGGTAGAGTAGTGGTCTGGTGTCAACTAGGTCTGGTAGAGTTGTGGTCTGGTGTCAACTAGGTCTGGTAGAGTAGTGGCCTGGTGTCAACCAGATCTGGTAGAGTAGTGGCCTAGTGTCAACTAGGTCTGGTAGAGTGGTGGTCTGGTGTCAACTAGGTGTGGTAGAGTAGTGGCCCAGTGTCAACTAGGTCTGGTAGAGTGGTGGTCTAGTGTCAATTAGGTCTGGTAGAGTGATGGTATGGCGTCATCCAGGTCTGGTAGAGTAGTGGCCCAGTGTCAACTAGGTCTGGTAGAGTGGTGGTATGGCGTCAATTAGGTTTGGTACATTGGTAGTCTAACGTCTACCATCAGCAAATTAGTATCTGCAAGATAGACCAGTCTGTCAACACTAGTCAACCGAGCTTCAGCTAAAAATAGTCTCCAGTAATTATATATATTGAACCAAACATTCAACGAAGAACTCCCCCGGTCGTCTAAACATTCATTCAAAATTCGTAGCTTACTGTTGGAAAGGCTTGATAGTCAATAGTCAAGCAATTATATAAGTCTGCCGTCGACCATGTGTTGTAGTCAAATGCCAACCAAGCATTTTAGAATGAATTCAACCTCGTATGGCTGCATACCGTCAAGTAAGCACACAATCAGCCCTGCATGCTGTAAGCTGCTGCCGATCACAGCAAAGATCACTCGACAGTCAAGACCCGATGTTGGCGCAAAATATCACACCTTAAGCAACGTTTTAATGCCATTTTCTTCGTGTTAGAGACCCTGAGCACCTGAAACGTTCAGCTCAGAGTTCCAACAATCTACCAATCTCACAAATACACGAACTGTTCCAGCCAATTTGGCAGCAATACTCCCCGGTGATGACGTTCATATTTTGGGGAGCGAGACAGCGGCTTTCGTTCTTGGTCCCCTGGCTCCTCATCAATGAGATATAATTGGCATTTGATAATTTGCGAGAAAAATAGTCAAGCCATGTACATTTATACCTAGAAGCTGCAGGGACATAAGAAATGCAGAAATTTGTAAGTCGTTGATCCGCTTACCTTCCCCTGTACAAAATTGGCCGAAGTGCTTAAATTATTCGAAGAAGAAGCATATCTTAATAGCCTAAGAATTACGTCCGAAAAACTGGTTCTGCAGGCTCGTCCATAACTTACTACTCTATCACAGTAATAAAAACGTATGCTTAAAAAGTGATCGCTTCGTAGAAATAATGACGTTTTTTGAATTCAATTAATACTTAACCTTATGCTTGCGAAGAAGATAAAAAGCGCTTGCTAGTAATTTCTTTTCCAAAACACGAATGAAGTTGGCTATTCTTTGTACAATGACATTTCAGCCCTGATTCATCTGATTCGTGTAAAGGTTAGAAAAATGCTCATGACAATAATTTTCTAGAACTACGAAGTGGCAGCTGATACTACGATCCTTATTTGTATTGTTTTTATTTCAAACAAACGTTCAAGTAAAGTGTGCAGTATACACTGAATAGCCATCATTTTGGGACCTTTGATCTCATGGACAGTCTAAAAATGATGAACTGAAACTGACTGCCAAGTCATTTTTTTGCTGATTTGTCGGTGATGGGAGAATTAGCACTAACTTACAGCAAAGAAAATTGTGCGAAGAAATCCTTCCTTATTTAAGACAATACATAATACGTAGATCACGTAACTAATCGTCGTTCGACTTGAGATCCCTAATTTTGAGACGAGTTGGCAAAATATGGCAGAGTATTTTTCTGCACCTCGTGCGTTTTTCAAGGACACATTTTTTCTCGCAATCAATTTTAGGCGCTACGGCGCACTGCAGGTTGAGCTATTTCTGGGATTGTGTGCCGGCGACCTGCATTTAAGTTCCGGTCCTTCCTTCTCACAATCTGGTCCTCGAGCGATGATTGAATCAATACATCGCGGGGAAATATTGACGATTTATTTGCATGGCAGGCTGGTCGGCCACCGTCTTCCTCAATCGCGCTCTCCTAACTTCTAGCTTAAACTATTTACATGTATGACTAAGACCGCCCCGACCCTCCCCGAATACTGTAGTATATATATATACATAAGTCGTGCCCTAAATTTCCTAATGTGAATCAGTAACTTCCGGTTCTTGTTTGTGTGAGGAATCTTGAAAGTATTAAGTTTGGGATCGGAAATGAGCGAAAGAAAACATTTAGACTACACTTTCAGATTATAAATAATCCGTGGGTGTCCACAAGAGGCTTCGGGAGGGTAGAACGCATCGCTGATCGAGTGCTTTCGTGATTGATGTAAATATTCCGTGACTGTCAATATAAACTGAAAACCTCTCTCCTCAAGTAGTAGTTATAGAGTTTATGAAAAGTTATAATACATCATCAACATCTGATCGCAAGGGACCTGCATTTATTATTACAAGTTACGCTAAATGAAAGAATTTTTCGCATGCGTTAACAAGTGATGCTCGCTTCCCAGTGTGTTGGTGCCTCGTCCGCTTCTACTGGCAGTGATATTTTAAGCAACTACTCTCTCCCGAAAAATACCGATTCAACGCTGAATTTGTGGCGATGAGTTAAAGAGTTGTGCGGTGACAGTATGTGCACTTCTGATCTTTCGGCGCTCTTCAGTCAAATGAAATTTTTTGCGTGTTCGGTTCGACCAAGAGTCCCGCACGCGAATTATGAGAGCGAAAAATATCTCTATATTCAGTAAACAACAATATATTAACAACAATGTTCAACAACTACAACAATATAACAACAATGCCTAGACTGATATTACCAAGTGTGGTGGGTGTGAGTATAACATGCATTGCTCCCTAACAGATTCTCTCGGTGGCTTCAAAGAGTATTTTGAGAGAAGCGGGACCTCATCCCTTGCTCTTGTTGGTAGTCCAAAATGTTGTAGTAGGAGGATGCTTGCAGATTTTGCTGGTTAGGCTGTCTTTGTCTCTTCTGTAGCCACTCTTTGTGTTGCTGCTGAAGTCGCAGCTCCTGCAGTTGGAGTTTCTGCTGCTGATGCTGATTCAACAAATGCTGCTGGTGTAGCTCACTCTCGAAATCTTCCACGGGATAATTGGATTGTTGCAGTCGTCTTCCCGGCGATGGCGCCACATCTGGTGACTCCGGTCGGAAAAACTGAGGTGAGTAACTCGGTGTTAGTTGAGTTGGGGAATCGTGAGTTGGGTGTTCAGATGAGCGTCCCCAAGATGATAGACCGGAAGGATCATCATCTCCAAGAGGTCTATCCCTTGGACTGATGATCGCCGCAGCCTCGAGGGGAAGTTCATCGAAACCATCGTCTAGGTGATGTTGTTGATCTTGTTGCAGTTGCTGAGAGTGTTCTTGTTGTTGATGATGTTGTTGCTGCTGACGAATGTAATGTTGTTGGTGCTGCTGCTGAAGTCTCCTTTGCTGTTCTTCTTTGTGCTTCTGACGTTGAAGTAGAATCTGTCGTTGATTCTGTTCCTCGCGTTCTTGCTCTTGCATTTTACGCATTTGTTGCAAATGTATCTGCTCCTGTTCCTGGTGTCTATGTTGCAGTTGTTGCTGTTGATTCAAATGCTGCAACTGTGAACGACTAAAAATGGGAGTTGTCTGCTGCTCCGGCTGCTGCTGGGTTGGGTTCGCCATGACATCCGAGTAGTCCTCCTGAGCACGATGGTCGGCTTTGCCCGGATGGGCTTTGACGAACTGTTGCTGGCCTGTCACTGAGGCGTCTTTCCTGTCTTTAGCAATACTAGTAGTAAGAGTGTTATAATGGTGTTCGGGTGAGATAGATGTACACAGCAAAACGTTTCTATGGATGACAGGAGGCACATTGACGGTGCTGGTCAAAGAACTGGTTGAAGGAGGCACAAGGGCTAAGGTTGAAGCGGAGGTTGTTGTAGCAGGATCAGTAAGAGATGGCTGAGAGCTGTAATGGTGAAGATGATAATGATGGTGATGATGGTGGTGATGTAAATGGTAATGGTGGTGAGGAGCATTATTTGGCATTACTTTCAAAGCTGAGGAAGAAGGAGGAGGAGGAGGTGGAGGTGGAGGTGGCGGAGGAGGTGGAGGACTGGGAGTATTGGGAGGAGTTAACTTTATCGGACGTAGAGCCAACCTAGGGAAAGGCACTGGATCAGCTACTGCTGGAGCTGTTGAAGTTGAAAGAACTGATGGTGAAGACACCAATGGAGCGGCAGTGAAGATAACCTGAGGTTCTCCCTGAGAACTACCTGCTGCCACGCTCGAGAAAGAGGGCACTGGCTGGGTAGCTGATGGCCCAGGAAGAAGGGAGAGTTTTCGGGCCGTCGAGGTTGGTGGAGATGAAAATGAGCTCGAGTGAACGAACTGAACGCTATGACCAGCGGCTTGCTGAATCAAAACGTGACTTGTGGTTGGAGTTTGCGACGTCTGTTGACGAGGAACAAGAGGAGGAGATGTCAACCGTGTGGAAGTCGACGGGCGTGTAAATCCTGGAGTTGTTGGAGTGATCCCTCTCAGCTGTGACGTTTGAGGGAAAACGGGAGGAACAGAAGGTGGAGGCGAAGGAGGTTGAGGTGTGGGAGGAGGAGGAGGAGGAAGCCTAGGAGGAGGGGGTGGAGGAGGGGTAGGAGTAGGAAGTGGCCTAAATAGTGATCTTGATCGTAAGAATTTGAAAGTAGAATCTGCGAGACAATGTTTTAGCAGTAAGTGAGGAAGAAGACAAGGAGCCGGTGGAGGAGTATTGGTGGTCTTCCCTCTTTTATCGGGAGTTAAAGAACGTTGTTGGAGTTTCGAAGGAGATACTGAAGAAACGATCATTGGCGAATAAAGGGAGCGTGAGCCCAAAGGAAGAGGACCTGCAACTTGCGCTGCAGTGGCAAAGTGAGGAGGCATCACAGCGATGGTGTTCATGGTCGTCGTGCATACATTAGATGAGGTGATGTCTAAGATTGAACTCGTATTGAAAGTAAATATTCTTGGCGATGATGGCGATCGGGTGAGATGATGGAGATATTCAGGAGTACTGTTAGAAAAACTGAGAGTGGCTGACGATGGATGTCCACCACCCTTTTGTGCTACGATATTACAAGGCTGCTGTCGAACATTTTCCTGGTTGTTCACTTGCTGCTGTTCGATTGCGTGTCTCCGGGGACTGACAACTTCTTGGATGGGCGGCAAAGACGAGGGCAGGGCAATGGAAGGAGCAGATGCTGAGTGAAGAAGAGGCGGCGTTGTGTTTGGGGGCCGGGGCAGCGGGTGCTAGACGGGGTTCTGACGAGGCTCGGACATCGCTCTGTCAGAAGGTACACCTCCGGGCGGGCACGTGAGGTCGAGAGAGCTGTTGTGCAGGTGCTGGGCCAGGCGGGGGGCCACTCCCGCCCTTCCTGTGCCTCCCACCAGCCGACCGCCAGCTATCCGGCTGCCGCGGCCGTTCACCAGACCGCCTGACGGATCCTCTCCACCTCCTCCACCACCCCCCACGTGAGGTGTCCCAGGGCCTTGAGCTACCTCCCCGCTCTCTATTGACGGCTTCTCTTGACCAGCACCAGGAAGAGTGTAAATTTCCCTGGGAAATTGACAACCAATCATGTGTGAATTATCGAATTTGAAAAACAACTATGAACTGAAATTTTATACGTGAGAAACCAGTATGAACCATGTACACTCGAATTCGTTATTCTAAAGCATCTTTTTTTGAAGAAAGTCTCAGGAAACCACAGGCACAGAAAAGCTGGAGGATCACAGATTATTTTTTTCTATTTCCCAGAAAAGAATTCTCAAAACTTCGTATTCTTCTTTACGACTCGACCTTCTTCCTACCTGAAGGACAATACTTCATTTTTCATGCCTACCAATGATAAATTTTGGAAATATTTTACCAGATGTAAATGCCCTTAATTTATCAATTATATTGCTCTTTCATGGATGGCAAAGCAACGTAAGAAGTCAGCTCTCAAAATGATTATTCTGACACTGAACTACCTACGTTTATTTTGATCGATGTACAGAAATTAGCAACTGAAGAGGTAACTTAAAAAAGCGACTAACATGTGCATACCTACGTTGTTCAGTGCGTGTAATTCGAAACACTCGATCCTCGAGTTATACGATATTATCATGCAAGAACCTCGGCTTAAACGGATAAAAATTAACTGCAGTTATTCATTAATCTGGTGCTTGATTCAAATGATCAATATTTGGAAAAACTGAGACTTTTTCCATCCGAATTAATAGAGGTCTGCAAAAGATGACATCGTATTACTCAAGCATTGTCTTTAATCCATTTTAAATGACTCCCCAAATTTCATGAGATTCAAACAGTATTCGACTTGAAGCTCCCTGAAACTAATTTTAATTGAAAATACAGTTACCTATAAAGCTCAGGAGGCAATCGTGGTTGTCTGAAAGCAGGTCTGTAGCTTCTGTAATCTTCTTCTTCGGCAGGACCGCATATTTTGTAGGCGCAGCAAGTTACGATGCAGAGGGCGATGAGGGCTCCAAAACACATGGCCGACAGCTGCATCGCCAGCACGATGTCTGCAAATAAGCAAGAAGAAGAACCTGAGTTATACACAAGCTCAAGAGGGGGTGAACCAGTGAACGGGGTGTTGCGCAGCCAGTTGGCTATAATGCCTTCTCACTAAATAAAGTGGAGGCCGATGAAGAGCAACGAGCTCAGGCGGACAGCCGTAACGATGTGTGAGATGGACAAACATGACATCAGTCAAGGAAGAAATGTACACTTCCAACGCAACATCAGTTAGGTAAACGTAGTAGATATAGATATATGGAAAATTGTCAGTCTTCTTATCCGAACACAGGCTGTACGAGATTCTCGGTTCTGCTGGTTTATCCTCGCGCCATCACGCTGCCAACTTTGTCTTTCTCTCACCCCCAATATTGCTCGAACTCGCAGCGTCATCACCACACGCCTTGCGCAGTGTCATCACTTGAGATACTTGGTTGACGCTCATTCCCTTCACACTAATTCTTTGCTTCCTAATGAGCGACTCAGAGCAACATTGTTAGACAGAGGCACTAAATAATCTCTTACTTCTTTCAAGTTCATTCCTATTTTCATTTGCTTGTGATAAAATCAGGAAATCAAAGCACAAACAATAATTGTTCAAAATTCGGGTTTCTAGCAAAATTTGTTCATCTTAAGAGATCGTCAGACATATTTCAACGTTTGGTTTCGAATCTCCAGAATTTTAATCATGTTCTTTGGGCACGATTGCTCAAAATGATAATGTGACTCGCCTGACGAGAGATTTACCAGGAATTATTCGTCAGTTACGCTTTTTAACTGCCCGTCAGTTATTGCTCACAGCCTACTCTTGTACGCTACTGCAAGGAGTTTGCACAAATTTTTTTCTGTTCATTTGCTTGATTGATATGTCAACAAAACCCAACCGAGCACCATGTTTGCAACTTCCTGACCACTAAGGGATGTTGTGAGTATAAGATCAATGAAGGGATTTTCTTCATTTGAAAAAATGCTCCTTTTCAGCGAAAGTCACGAGAACAAGTATCTACATTTGTAATAATAAGGCTCAAACAACGATAATGATGCAAACACCCAATGATTTGACGGAGAAATAGGTGTCTTGCGTTTAATGTTGTTCATGTTCAGTATTGAATATTTGAATATACTTTTGCACATCAAATATAAATAAATATGCGAGAACAATGTGTTTGTTATATCTCAGAGTATTTTCACTGTATACCAAGAGAGTTCCTTCCTTTAAAAAAGGAGAAAACAGTGTACATAGAGTCGAAACTGTTTTTCAGACACTGACTCCGAAGTCTTGAAAACGCGCAACAGTACCACTCGCTATACGAAAGATCTCTTGAATTGATTGCTCAGCCAGGAAACAGACTCGCATTGTGCAAGCATTAACTATGTGTAGAAATTTCAGCACCTTTACCTATTAGTTGAAGAGGTAGGCAATGGTCTAATGCCCTTTCCTCCATCTTTGCACTTTGACTTGGTGTTGAGGCACAATGTTATCGATTGCTATTTGAATCGTCAGTAACCGTTATCTGGCCAGTTAGCTTGACTCTTACTTGAGCCTACACAAGCTATTCCATCAACCGTCAATGGAAAGTGCTTATCGTTTTTGGACCATCGCTCATCATCAAATGAACGGTTATTTGATCCATAATTAACCGTAACACGACCGCTACTAAGCATCATTCCTATCAACGGTAATTTGAACCGTTCCTATCCGTACGGGTCCATTAGCAAAGATCATATGAACGGTAATTTGTGTCTTTATTAACTAATGCATAGTTTGGGCCAAAAGAATGCTATCCAGTTTAGCACACTGATTTCTCAAAACCATCAATCGTCTCACTATAGGCTTAGGCTGCCTACACACGGAGCATTTTTTCGACGCGCGTCTTTCACAACGCGCGTCATAAAAGACGCCGCTACCTACACACGGGGCGTTGTTTTCCGATTCAGTTGGCAGTGCAGCTACAGCAGTTGAGGAAAAAAGACTTGTGTATTATTTGTTGGAATGGAAATACGTGAGGAAATTACAGATGTTCTGATTACATACTCAGCGTACAGATCACTCTACAAGAGAAAGAAGAGGAGAATGTGGATACACCCATTGCTAGCTGTTAATACCAGATATTTCTCATATCTATTTACTGAACTAGATAAGTTTTTCAACTATTTCCGAATGTCCGAAGATTCGTATGATGAACTGCTGAATCACCTACAACCATCGTTAGAAAAAGAGGATACCAAAATGAGACAAGCAATGAAACCTACTGAAAGCCTGGGAATATGATATGATTCAAATTTGAAAACAGGTTACTTCGTCAATATAAATAAAATCACTGGTAATAATATTCACTTCTATATAGTCTTCACACATGAATTTTTCAGCAATTTGATCTGTATTTCACTAAATAAAAATCACATTAAAATGTTTTCGAACACGAAATAGTCGTAGGATAATGAAAACGCGCGAGTACAAAATTACAACGCGACGCTCCGTCTGTAGGTCTCGTAGCAAATGCACACCCGCCACTTCCTGAGCAGTGCAAACAACGCCTGAACTTAGCAGGATGACGCCTGACGCATCAGCGTCAAAATGACGGTCGTCTTCTTGACGCCCCGTGTGTAGGACAGCATGTGCTAGCACAGTCAGCTAAAACTGACCGTCGTTTTAAACGCGCGTCCTAAATGACGCGCGTCGAAAAAACGCTCCGTGTGTAGGCAGCCTTAGTCTCACTTATTGTAAAATTTCCTCTTGCTCACCAGCTCCATGCTTATTATTGATGACCATTTGATCCATGCGCAATGGTGTTCAAATGAAGACTGTTTCTATTTAATAATAATAACAATAGTAATAATATTTATTGAAATCAACCTTACACAATGGTGTTATAATATACAGAGATATGTAAATACAAGAACTGTTATATACAAACTTCAAGATTTCAAGCCCTTTGTGAGTCTTGGAGACTATTCGGGCACAAGTAACAAAAGACGAAAACGACAGCATTTATGGCTTATCTACTAAGATTCTTAGAAATGGATTACCTAATACAAATAGAACCGCACAGTAAACCAGTAAAATGAAAACTTTTATACTGTTTAAATTTAGCTGGCTCACGCCGAAACAGACCTATAGGCTTTAGTAAATAGGACAACGGGCGTGATTACACTATCGTGAAAAATCAACAAACTGAGCCATGAGCACACGTGAAACGAGCCGGGTTGTACAAAGCCAAACAGAAGCATTCCAAAGAGCCGCCAAAGACCAACGCTGAGGGTGTGATGATGCGATCAACGTAAGTAATGAAAAGGTGAATCTCTAGCCATTGAACAATTTCGACTTCAAACCACGCTGGAATGCATGCAAACTGTTTAAAATTTTGAAATAGAAAGGCAGGAGTATCCTGCCTTCCTTGGTACACTGACTTTGACTCGCGCAAGATAAAATTTTACCTGAATTTATTCCCACGGTAAATTTTGGGATATGAAAAGACAAGTACAAATTGATCGTTAACAAAAAAAATTTTCAGGTTTTTTCAAAGTTAAATTATTAATGTAATTTTCCATTAACATTCTTCTGTTTTAGTTTAATTACGTACTGTGACCGCCGTTAGTATCGAGATATTTTAGCATCTTTCTCTCCTTTTCTTACTTCTTTTCTAAATATTCAAGGGTTGTTTTTGAAATCTTAAAATTTAATGTCATTCGGTCGCGGGTACCTTGCAAGTCCGTAGAAGGCGTCTTGAGAGCACGGTCCTTCGAAAAAAAAATCACAGGGAAAAATGACACGACACACAGTCGGGGCTCCTCGGAGGGCCACTCTACCGCACGCCCAACTCCTATAACGCGCTCCCTGAACATTTGTCCCAGACGATTTCTCACACAAGCATCATCAGCGCCGTCCTGCATCCACCAGACTTGTTGAAAAATATATCTGAATTCTGTACACAGTTGAAAGACAATTTCCTCGTTAAGAAGTGTAAATGCTTCTCTCCATTCAAGTTACCTTTATAGTTAATCGGTCGGTCCTATAATAAATTCGTAATAAATTGGTTCTATTTGGGCAGAGACTTTCTCCCTTCAAGATAATTTTCTGGTGTGTGAGGATTACTCATTCAACACGACCTATGATTGATGGTTCTTGAAAAATCAATGTGATAAAACGAGATAACATTTTTGGCTCTTCCTGTATGATTACTCACGTTGTTTTGTCTCTCCGATACATCAACTGTTATTTGAACCAAACTAACTTCTACATGACCCAACACTAACCATTGTATCAACAGTCAATTGTGTTATAACTAACCTTCGCTAACAATCACATTGACGGTCATTTGAACCGTCATAGGACCGTCACTGTGAATGGTTATTTGACCCGTATCTAAGCGTCATCCGGCCTATCACCCACCTTCCCACGTCATCTCGTAGGCGGCGGCGTTGTGGACGCCCCTGAAGCCATATCTGGTGGCGCCTCCACCCGCTCCCTTCGCGCCTTTGCCGCCCCTGGCGATGCCGCTCGGCACACCTGGCGGCAGAGCCTCGGTCATGGAAAAAAGAGCTCGAGTAACCACACATCGGAACGAAGTTCTGCCATGGCAACAGGAAAATTATGAAACGAGAAAATTGAATTTTGCAATACTACGAAAAATCAAACGAAATCAAACGTGGTCAAACGAAACTCCCCTGAACTTCAGAAATTTAAATACTACAGCTAAATTTTTTTACGCTGGTGTGTTGGCATAATAATTATGATTGAACAATCGTAGTTTGAAGAGGAACTTGACGATTTCAGATCAATGTACGTGGACCTTGAGAAAAGTAGTTGACTACGATGGCACCAAATCGGAAGGTATCGATAGGAGATGGTGAACTAGGAACTGCTAAAGTGCCTGGTTCAATAGTCCTGCAAACTATTTCACATCGATACCTTCTGGCGAGCATGCTACTCTTCTTGTTAAAAGTACTTATACAAAGAACACAGCTCATGAGTACGTCCGAGCATGCGTAATTCATAGTACCATGGCATGTGTTACGACTACACTGATGGAGGCTGTTAGGTTACGATAGCTACAAATAAGCAGTCACGACATCCACTTTTTCCTACCCACTTTGCTTTTATCAGTTTTAAAGCTTTTTTCATTATTTCTTCTTTATCTTTTCATTCTCTACCTTCTTAAGTTGCCTTTTCTCTGCGCAGGGCATTCTGTGTGGGATCAAAACTTATGCATGATTTCCCGTCTTCTACATTCGACACTAATTGGTCTCTTCTCTTCTATCTGTTCAGATGTGGCTAGGGAGTCTTAAACTCTCTAATATAATAACAGTAAAATTAGTAATAATAATGACGTATGTTTTCTGATGGGCTCTACAGATAAACTCACAGAAGGGACATCTATGAAACCAATAAATGGTTCCGAGCTACATCACCTCAATCGCATCGACGAAGACTACATCGCCTCTTCTGCAGAGTAACAAGCTCTCTATAGTATTTGTTGTCGAACGTTCTCTTAATAAAACCTTTCTGTTAATCAGATTCTAGTATCTCTTGAAAGAGCTATTTAAAATCAACTTGCATTCGAGTTATCAGAGTCTTGTCGAAAATGCTCGAATTGTCGAAGAAGTAGATGAGCTTTTTAAATTCTTATTCAAACTAATTTGCTGTGCATGAAACCAATACCGTGCGAATTTCCTGCAATGCAACGAGACAGTGTATAATATAGCTGGATTACAGTATCTTACCTCCAAACTTCACACCTGTAGTTAAATAAGTTAGCCTTGAACTTAGATGTATAAAATCTTACCCGCCAGCAGAACAGTGAGCAGCAGCACAAAGCTGGAGAGTTTCGTCTCCAGCCTCCGTCGAAGACACACCGAAGGCAACATTGGTTTCTTTTCGTGTCTTCCGCCATACTTCTTTTTGGAAACCAACGTTGCATCCATTCTCCGATTTCTAACAATTTGGCTTGAATCAAACTCTATTGTTTTTTCGGTAGTTCTAGGTAAATACTCCACCTCGTCGTTGTCTAACGTTTCAAACAAAGTGTACCCTTTTTTGTACTTGAAACACAGATAGCACCATCGGAGGAGTTTAGAATACGTTTTTTCCATTGTCTGTCTAGTTGAGCTTTGTTCCGGGAGCTCTCCCATGGTGACTCCGGATCTGGCAAAACACGAAAGCACTTTAGGTGCTCCTGCCGGAGCAGTACGTGAGGCTTTTGCGTCAGTGGTCACTGAAGGAAGACTCCCATGGTTCTGAAAATCTTCTCAGAACTCACATCTCGCGTTTTCTGCACATGGAGGCACTGGTTTCATCATCTTCGTCGACTTACGGCAGCCTGGACAGCTCTAAATGCTATGCAAAATGCATTAGCGCCTCACAGGCGGCCAGTACCTGCCCCACTCGGCGGGCGTCAAACGGTTTTGTCCACCCGGACGCGCAGACTCCTTTGTTCTGATCCTCACCGGCGACGCACTGTCGCCAGCCTCCTTAGTTGGCCTTCGTGTGCTACATAATGTTCCTTTTTTATCCACCGCAAGAATTGGGCAAAAATGAATTAATAGATTTCGAAAGCAAATCTTTCAAGAACCTGAAAATTCTTTTTCTATGATGAGTAGAAAACCTAGAAAAGTGAGAAATGATTATCAGGGTTGAATATGTGGTAAATTCCGTCCAGACACCTTGAGCGCATCGTAGGAAATTTTAATGCCACGTTTCACGGATGTATTTCTCACCACGCTTTAGTCTTGGTACAAGTATAAAATAAAATAAGAACGAATATACCCCACACGTTTTCATTGCTCTTGTTTTCGCTCAAGTGAATGCACAGGAGAACAAAGGGGCTCGTCAGATGGCCTCTGCAACTAGTCCGTTTACTCACAGACGAGACTTTCACCACGCTTAGAATTACTTGTTGTAATTAGTCAACCATTAATAAAAACAGAGAAAGAAGAATAAGAACGCCTGAAATTTTGATATTATGTAAAGACTAGAGTTATTTTTTGTGTGTATAAGAAGAGATATTGATCTTTTACCGAGTATTCTTCATTTGAGATTCGTCTACTTTACAGCTAAGCAAAGCCCTGAATTGAAACTCCAACTTGCGCATTATTTAAGCGCTACAGAAGTTGCAGTATTGAGAAGGAGGATTTTTCCCTGATAAGCCCCGCCACTAATGCAACACATAAGTTCACCCTCTTGTAACTTTCGAAATAATGCACCTATCGAGTTCAAATTTCTCTGAAACGAAAGATTGAAACATTCTTTTTTCTGGACCGTAGACGGTACGAAAACAGTTTTCTGTAAACTACATAAATTTCTGGGTATACCTATCCGACTCGCGCGCCGTCATAACACACACTTGTAACTTTCGAAATAATGCATCTTTCGACTTCAAATTACTTTCAAACGAAAAAATGCTTCAATCTTTCTTTTTTCTTCTAATTTGAAGTCGATAGGTGCATTATTTCGAAAGTTACAAGTGGGTGAACTTAGTTACAAGTGGGTGTTGAAAGTTACAAGTGAGTGTTGCATTAGTGGCGGGACTAATTTGGAAAAGATCCGAGAAGGATATCTTCAAATTCGCATCGCCGTTCAACATTTGGAACGCCTATGATTCATTAATGCTGGAAATAAGCCAGAAGTAAATAACATTGTCGTTATAGAATAGCAGCGTCGTCGTTTTGGTATAATAAGCAACGTATGGTCTTTCAAGTCGACTTGGCTAAGGAAAAAGCTGTCGTACAGAAAAAAAGCCAAGTCGCCTAACAAGAACTTACACCGTCAACTGCACCGCCACAACGACGAAAATCGTTTAAAAATTTAGCGCTATATCGTCTACATACCGAAATTCAAGTTTCAGCATATGGTAATCCTATCTCACTTGCATTCACTCGGGAAAAGAGGAAGTTTATTCTTTTGTTAAATTCAAAAGAGTGCGTCATCATTCGAACGGGACATTTTCATACTGATACCCTACAGGTTCCCAAAATGATTCTGGCACTTTCCGATGAAATTTCAACAGGGTGCTTGGCAATCATTGAAAAGCTGAACCTTCGGCTGAAGCATTTAAACCGAACAACAAAAGGCTCGTGGAAAAGCTGGTGTGTTGCCATACGTTTGTGCGCTGATAGTGCGTGCTTTGGGTGTCGACGCAACACCCAGGAAGTGGGGCGAATGGTCCTCAGCATCGGTCAAATTTATACCTCGATACATGATAAGAATGCTATTTTTGGCGGTCGAGTACATGTGACCAACAATTTCTGCAATTTAAAGAAATGAAACTATATTCCATTTTATTTTCAGTGCTCATTGCGTGTATAAGGAATTTGTAAATGAATTTTTGAATCTTTCAGCTAGTTCTTTTTTATTGAGACGTGCTTCAATGCTAGTGTTCTCACTTTCGTTTCTGATTTTCAGCAGCTCAAATGAAGAAATTAAGCAAATTAGTAAGCGACCACTCCATTGCAGCGTCTCCTGTGCAAAACGTTAGCCGTTTTAAAAGAAGAGTCTCTGAGTTAAACAAGCTTGATTACGAGTTGTTTCTGTGTAAACTCTTATTCAATTTTCAGTTTACTCGTTGTAAGATTTTACTTCATGAGAGCGTTGAACCTACCCAGCTTTACTGTCTTGTTCCAGTAAAGGAATAATTTTTAGGGAAAAAATCTCCCGGACCTGGCGCTCAGTGACATTTCGTCGCAAATGCTGTGATAATTTGGAAGCAAGTAAGCAGCTAAATAAAACTTAAATAATAATAGCAATAATTACGATACTTGGATTTATCACGCTATTTTACGCCAACTTTACGATGATTTAAAATTCAGAAGAATTTCACCGCCTCTAAATGCACAAGCATTGGAGCCGTAATTGGAGCATGAGTTTAGAAATAGAGTTGAAATTACCTGGAATACATTCTAGCGCGAGTTATTAAAAAAATTTGAAATGATTCACGCACAATGCACTACATGTACATCATTACAACCGGACTCGCCTGGTAAACAGGTGAGAACAGCCGGACAGTTCGCAGAAGAGTAGGATACAACTTCGTGACGAATTTCCCTCAGTGCAACACAAAGCGCACTGAGACATCTTGCCCTCATTACTGCACCGGTCGGGAAAGAAGAAGAAAAGAAGAAGAGCGTTCAGAACGCTACACCAATAACCCCTCCTTCTGAGCCACCTGCTCGTCAAGAGAAAACAGTTTTTCTTTGCTCCACTTTACGGAAGTTGCCCCGTAAAAACAAGTCGTGCTCGAGCAGTTTACGGCCGCACCTCCGTTTAGTGGCGCCTGCAAACGCGAGCAAACAACCACAGCCGTCTGGTGTAACCAGCTGCGTGTAGGTGTAGTCTCGTGGGCGAGTGTAGGTGTAGGAATAGGTGAGTTTTGGTGTAGGCTTTTTCGTTGGCAAATGGAGGTGGATGTATTTGTAGGTGTCACTTTGTGCGCGTGGATGTAGGTGTGGATACGTGTTAGCGTATTTGTAGGTATTTGTGTTTTAGGTAGAATTTTATAAGAGTAAATGTAGGTATGTGCAGGTGAAAGCGTATGTAGGTAAATGCGTGTGTTTGTAGGTGCATGCAGGTGTTTAGATTGTAGGTATAGTCTAGTGTACATACGTAGAAGTATGTAGGAATGTCTGGGTACAGGCGATGCAGGTGTATGCTTGTATTCATGGGTATGTGCAGGTGCATTTGTTTAGTTTAAAGACGTTTTTTATAACATTGAAACTACGCAGCAACATTTTCTTTGCATGCACCGTAACGATGCCGCCGCTGTACACCCTTCTATGATACTGACAAGGAGAACATTTTTAAAGCATTCGACACTTCTTGAGTTTAGGTTACCTAAAAGTGAAGAGCAAACTCATTGAGTATGCACTTCACTCACTCCCTCTCCCCTCCGTAGATAAAGATACTAAGAAGCATTCATGCAAGTCTCTTGTAGCCCTCAATTATCATTGCAAAGATGCTGCTTCCTTTTCGAAGTGTTCCTTTGCGTATCCTCAGCGCAAACACAGGGAATAGAGTCACGTAAAAACAAGCAATAACTGCTTTCAAAATATTACACGGATTCAAGATATATTTGTGGTCTCTCACTTGAAGCAGTCTATGAGGCAAGATCGTTTCTGCTCCAGTAGTTCTGAAAATGTGTGGGCTCATATTTGTTATCATAACCAATGTACTACACCCATCTGAAGAACTATGCAAGTTGAATGTTATTTATTTTAGACCCAATTTCAGTAAAGTATACAACATAACAATTTAATGATCATTGTACAGGGTGGGGCAGTCAATCCTGTTTTTCCGAGAAAGCTGTGGAAGATTAAAAATGCAGGATTGACTGCCACACCCTGTATATGCTGTAGATTTATGACCGTCTTATCTTCCCTGAGGTTGCTGTTGTACCAAGGACAGCTCCGAAAATTTCAATACTTGGCTTCTGTTACAATTTTTCCACAGTGGGCAAATTTTAACGCACATGGCTAGGCTTTTCGACACTGAGGAAATGTGATAAAAAACGAGTCATTAGGACACAAAATCCCTGAGGATCAGCCCAGCTGTTGAGTTATGCGACATTATTAAACTACTTAACACTGTTTTTGAAACAATTTTTGGAGTATAAAAGGCCCTGAAATATATTTGTTCTAAAGAACTGGTCAAATTTTGAGATATTATTCAAATCATTCACGCGTACAAGAATGCTTACAATTCTGAGTGGTTAATATGAATTTCTGCAGATACAAGATTTTTCATCTGAAAAAAACAAATCAGATAGGATTCTTTTCATCGAATATTTATTTTTGAGAGACACACACGTATAAATTTTGGGCGATAGTGTAATTTTTCTACAAAGGATTGATCAACAATATTTGCCTGATAAAATCATCGGAATTTGAACGTTAAACAACAACGCCCGCGATAGGCAAAATGTACTGCAACGTAACTAGAGTTTTACTCTTTATCTTTCAATTCGTCTTAAGAAGTAAGTCACATTAGAATCCCAACTGTAGTCAAAATTGCAGTGTGAAAGCGAATATTGACATGTTATGTGTATGTGAACGTCCATTTGCATTTGAACAACAGACACATATTTGTGCATGCTGTTATGGTACATCTGTGTGTTATGGTACATCTGTGTGTTATGGTACATCTGTGTGTTATGGTACATCTGTGTGTTATGGTACATCTGTGTGTTATGGTACATCTGTGTGTTATGGTACATCTGTGTGTTATGGTACATCTGTGTGTTAAAAAGCAAGGCAAAAAACGCTACACGTAAAATCATTTTTCTATTAAAAATGATCAAATAAAACTGAACGTTTAAGACTAACTGTCTATCTTCAGCATAAATATGTAAAACGAAACCAAAAAGAGGAAGAATTAATATACTAATGAAATATCTATAAAAATTTTTAACTTAAAAAAACACGAACAACGGTTAAAAAATAGAAAGGGAAAAGGAGCAAACTGAGTAACTAAATTACGTGTTGGCAACATGAAGCGGGAAAGCACTTTGTGTGTCATTCAGAGTAGGTTTCATTTTGTAAATGTGCAAATATTCGAGAATGCGCAGATCTGTTCTGAAAGAGGTACCGGCCAAGATTTTAAAATCGTTTAGGGAGACCGGAACATTGCACTCTTCTGCATGAGATCTAACAGAGGACAGTGGGGGGGACCGGAGAGGAAAACCAGTTCTACAACTACGCCCAGCATGCTCGAAAACTCTAGTCATCAGGGTACAGTAGGTAGAACCAACGTACCGCGATTCACAACGTGAACAACTGTATTGGTACACCAGAGACTAGCACAGTGAAGGTGGCAGTTTGTCTTTGAAACGAGCTTAGTTTCAATGACTGACCTCCAAAATACGGCAACCTCACAAAGAAAGCTAGTTGTGCACAAGATTGAACAGATTGCTAGCTATCGTAAATTTTTGACAAAGATTTATGAATATGCCTGTCAACAACAGAAGAAGGAAATCCGTTTTTGGCAAAATATCGTCGCAAAAAATCGAACTCTTTGTGTAAGTATTGAAAGTTAGAACACACATTAAACGCTCTATGGACGAGAGTTCGAATGCCACAAACCTTAAAATTCTATGAACAAAAGCTAAAAAAGCTAATCCTGAACCAGAGAAAGTTTTCTTTCGGAAAACAGAACTGAAAAGTATTGCCAACTTTCTCTACACATGCATCAAGAAATGGTAATCTATCATTGTCTTCCTCTTCCTTGGTAAATCTAGTATTGCAATGACGAAAATTTAAATATTGGAGGAAGAGGTCAGCATGAGCCTTATCTCTGAAAAAAAACAAAGGTGTCATCAGCATCAACGAAACGTTCAGTTTCATTTGATCATTATTAATGAAAAAATGACTTTACATGTAGCGTTTTTCGCCTTGCTTTTTATTCTCAAGCTTAGAAGCATCAATGCAGGAGTTATCTGTGTGTTATAAGTGAGTATTTGAATAGAGTTTTTACTTAGGTTCAAGTTCAACTATTCGCATCTCGCTTGTTTGCTCAGGCGTACACACACGCAAATGTATGTGTACAAGCAAGCATAAGTGCACTCAGGACGCACGTCTCATCATTTCCTTCAGTTTGTGCGTAAGATAATTTGAAGGATTTTCTCACTACCAACATCCCTTCAATGTTAGTCTTGTACTATTTTTCATACGTGCAACAAATCTGATTCACATAATAATCCAACTGTAGCAAGCTCAGAGACAGCTACAAGACTATAAATTTTAACGCAGATGTGTCGGCAGAGCACAGTTCACCTCCCAGGCCCCGCTTTACAGGTTAGCTCGAGCGGAACTATATTTCGAGCGCGATGTGCATCGCGACCGGACCATACACACCGTGCGCTATGCTGCACGTGCTTCTCTTTGCGAACGTGAAAAAGTTTCGGTACTTGTGGATTACCTGTCACCACTTGTTTAGGGTAAAAAGTGTTTTTAGGGGAAAAAGTGAAAAATGTAATTGTTTTATGAATATTGAATTGATGTTCGGACAGTATGAATGGATTTTCATGTGAGGAGATGTCCTTGCTCATTTATATCTATTTCTAATGAAATTTATTTACTTTCCATATGTATTTAATGAATCTTTGGGACCTTCCTCTTCAGTTCTTGGAAGGTCCCAGGTATTCATTTTATTCTAAAAGAAAACAAAAATTAAAATAAAAAAGTTTATAATAATTCAATTAAGCTAACCTACCTAAACTTAGCTTTGACATCAAAAGGAAACCATAAATTAAAAGTGAGGACAGATCACCCACAAGTACCAAAATTTTAAACTCAATTACAACTTAAATTTTTTAAAATGTGTACTTAAAACCGACTAAACATTCAGAATAACGATGAATGCTTCATTGCAACGTCTTTTGGTATGTTCATGATGCTACATCCATGTGGGTTTATGAACCTACTCCAAGAAATTTGTTTTCCGTAGATCGATTTTTTGGATTGTAGCTTCAGAATTAAACATAAATTTGTCTTTTGAAATTTTGCAACTACGCATCTGAAATTATCCTAAGGAAATGGCAAAATGTATCACATTTCCATTAACAATTTGACCAGTCAGGTAGATTTTGAAAACAACTTTTATAACAGTTCCAATACATCATTTTGCGCTACAATTTTTATCCATGCATCGTTTTTAAAGATTCACTACCTAGTGGTAGTTCCTCCCTCATTCTGATTTCAGTTCAGTGCAGTCTGAAGACGGTCGTTGCAATGATTGTAATGTGATTTTAAAATTCGGATGGTAAAGAGCTCGCCTCTGTGCCCCTTCCCCCCCCGCAATCGCTCCCTCACAATCGCTTTGAGGTAAAAGGCAGCGCTTCAATACATCACCCAATTTTGGCCCAGCTTTTTGAATCGGTTAAAGTTGCATAATTATGGGAAATTATTTGTGGCTTGTGTCAGCACACATAAGGCCAAGTTCGTCCACAATCTAAGTTAACTAAACACAAAGCCTGCGAAAATCTAAATTCAATGGGGGAAAACTGATCCCATTTAATAAACACCTATTAATTTCTCCAATCCTGCAACGTATTTTTATTTTCAAAACAATTCCGTTCACGATTATGCTGTTTATGCACCAATAATTGGTAAGGGAGTCTGTTCGAAGTTAAATTTTGAGACCGTGATACGTACAGTAGGGGAGAAAATAATGCAACCCGTTGATTGAATTGCCAGGTTCCACGTTTTCAAACCAAGTTCAATAACGGAAATTGGACTATATATAAATAATAGTATAAAAAATTAATAATATATCTAAAACCCACAAATGTTTAATAGAAAAAATAAATAGGAACACGCTCAATAAATATGTGAATAAAAGTTTGCAACACATTTCAAGATATACATACAGTAATACTTCGTTGCATAGCTGTTATTATTAATTATGGCTTCGAGACCTGTAAAGTAGCTCATTATCAACCTTTTACAAGTTTCTGGTGTAATCTTATTCCATTCTTCAATACAAATTTATTTTGAGTTCAGTGATGTCATTGGGACCTTTCTTCTGAATCTTCAATTTCAAATCCCTACACAAATTTTCGAACGGATTCATGTCCGATGATTGACTCGGTCATTCTAAAATGTTTATCTTCTTCAACCTGTACCATTCCTTGGTTTCGTTTGCAGTATACTTTGTTTGGATCGTTGTCTTGTTGGAAGGTCTATCCACGTTTTAATTTTAACAAACGAGCTGAAGGTAAGAGTTAGTCTTTCAATATTTCACGATATTTCCTGCATTCATTGTTCCGTCAATGATGTGAAGTTTACCTACCCCAGATGAGCTGAAACATCCCTATATCATGATTGAGCCACTTCTAAACTTAACAGGGGGTATGGTGCACTTTGGTTAATGCTCTTCGTTTTGTTGCCTCCACACATGGTTAGTGTTGTGTCTCCCAAATAGTTAGATTTTAGTTTCGTCTGAACACAGTACTGAGTTCCAAAGCGCTGCTGGCTTGTTCAAATGGACATTGGCATACTTCAGTCTGGCCTTGACGTGACGTTTCTGGGGGTATTCTACGAAGGGTGCGGGAGCGAAGAACTTCAAGGCGTATTGTCCGGCTGATCGGGTGTTTGCTGTTTTCGATCCCAGATGCTTTGAGATCATCCTCCAATTCTTCACGAGTAGTTTGAGACCTCTGCACAACTGTTCGGGTCAATTTTCGAACAGCACGGTCGTTAATCTTCCGTTGACGGCCAGTTCGAGGCTTGCTGAAAGTCGTATTCCGGCATTTCCACTTACGTATTATAGTTCCAACGGAGGCCATAGGAACGCACAGTTGTGCACATATCTTCCGATATCCCAAACCTTCATTATGGAGCTCCACAAAACGTTCGCGAAAGGCTTTACTGATGACCTTATTCTTACCCATGCTTACAACCTTTCAGAACGAGAGCTGCTGTTCCAATGAAATGTTATTGGAGATGAGTGCCGACGAAAGTTAGGTCGCTAAATAGTAGAATGTATTAGAACATTCTGGAATAGTCCTAAAATAATTTTAATGTATAATATCGAGAAGAAAGTCGGGTAGTGTAAACTTTTATTCACCTATTTGTTAAACATGTGCCTGTATATTTCTCTTTCAAATATTTGTAGATTTTAAATATATTATTAACCTTTATACACTTTTGTTTATTTATAGTCCAATTTTCGTAATTGTACGTGGTATATAAATGTAAAATCTGGCGATTTAATCACACAGTAGTGTTTTATTATTTTTCCCCCCGCTGTATGTGCAATATGTTGTGTATTCGAGATACCTGTATGCGTATTTGTCGCCTATTGGCACTGCATTCACGTACAACACTTCTCATCTCTGTTATACCTCACTCCGTATTTGTGAAACTTAGCTGTGCATTTTTAGCGCATAAGTCGTTCCTTACTTCAAATTCGCAGTGCATGTGAGACACGCAATATTTGTTTGACGCCAAATCATAAACAATTGAAATTGAACTACATTTTTTAGTGCGATTGCACTGAATTTTCACCTATCTGTTATTTTTCAAGAACTGATGCATGAAACCTATGAAGATTCTCAGTACAGTGATAGCTCTCGCTGCAGAGTACACGTGATGACTACATGCAAACAATGTGAGTAAATATTTGGCGAGAGCATATTTTGTCTTAAACTCTGTGAAACTTCAAGTGCATTTATGAGTTAGTTAAATTTTACTAGTACTTTACCTTTGTCTGTACGAAATTTATTTACGTACACAATATTTCACTAAACGGCGGAAAAACAACGAAGGACCGCGTTTTGTAAAGCTCTTTTACCTTGAAGAGGGATCTGTGACCTCGACTTTTGGGAAAAACTGTCCGGTGCACGACTAAATTTTTTTTCAGGATCAAAAATTCAGTACGACACGAAATGTACGGATGTGCAACCAGTGAGACGGTATGAATAGAACGATTTTGACAACCAACTTTAGGCACGTGAACGTGTTGCCACAGCGACGCCTCTGATCCAAATCGCATTGTTACCAGTCACGGGATTGGCTATTGGGCTCGGGTGCTCTAAGCCAATAACAATAAAGGTTGTATGAGAAGCAATAATATCCTGTGCAGTCGTCGGCATAGACCTCAGCCACACATTTGAAGAGCGCACTGCGAAAGATGAACGTGTGTTGGTCTGAGGGTGCTTGGTGTGATTCATACGGTATCTTCTACACACACACGTTACAGATTAAAAACTAGATAAAATAATGCAACACCATCATTCCAGCTATGTTTACTGCAGTTCTGGAATGGTGAATTTTACTAACTTGGGAAGTGACAAGCAGAACTTGACTGCCCTAAATTTCAGGAAATCCGAATTTTATTTGGTCCGTTTGACGACATTTTTGCACTGCACTCTGTAGAAGTCTAACTTTTCCAGCCCTCTTGAATTTCTAACCACCAAATTACACTTGGGATAACAATTACATACATCAGTGAGATAACGATGTTAAATAATGTCCTGATGTTGATGTATCAATTGATTTTGAAGTGTTTCACAAGTAATCAATTTTTCTGCGTGAATTACTCTCTGGTACCAATTGCTTTCTAGTGTAGAATTAATTCTTGAGTTCCTTTCTAGTGTAAAATTACTCGTCAAAATTTGTTTATTGGCGTAGAAAAATCTATTATTTTTAGAATTCAATAATTTGCTGACTTTAGAGTGATAAATTTAATTTAATGATTTGAAATTGAAATAACTTTTTGTTGATAAATTAATCATTCATTTCCTGGTATTGAATTACTGAATGATTTTATCGCCTTGAATTGCTGATTAATTTCTATGTCTTCGAATTTATTTACGTTGCAGCATTGATTTATTTCCTTCTTGATGTTGATTAATTTTTTTTTATCAGGTAATGGATCAGAGATTGAGGTCCTGATGTTCACTTCAAATAATTCCCTCGGTTTGAATTGTTCGTTAATTTCCAGGTGTAATATTGGTAGTGTTCACCGGTTGGTGCAAATGAGCTGCTTGGTTAAGGCCTATGGTTAGGGCCTATAGACAAGTTTGAATTTAGGAATGTCTATTGAAGAATGCTAGTGTCACGATAATTGATCAACATCTATTATTGATTGTTGATGAATGGGTATCGATTGATGAGTGTTATTGACACATGCCAATGGATGGATGTTATTTACTGAATATCAATTGATGACGTTAAATTTGAAACCACAATGTAAAGGGCATGAAGTCAATGCGCGCGTTTTCTGAACATTAGTCTTCTTGAGTAGCAACTACGAAATGTTCCATGTAGAGGGCGGTAAAGCGGCTTCGGCGCTGCTACGATTGCCTGTAAAAATCATGACAAAGTCTCAATAAAAACTGAATGAAGGTGAGAAATTCATGAAATGATGAAAGTTATAACGGAATAGCAGAAACCGAGGACTCTAATAACAAGAGAACAACATAGGTGTTTGAAATAAATACACAACACACTCGGGTTTTAAAAGCGAACTTGCAACGAAGGTTTTGAAAATTAAGTACAAGGAAGATATTAAAAACCTGAGTGCAATATCAGCATGTAAAATGAAAGCGTAAAGGGCAGGATCATTTTAAAAAACAGAGTATAATTAAGGCGTTTAAAACGTGGGGTATGAAAAGATGAGTGCAGTGAGTGTTCGAAAACAGGCGTAACGAAAAGACAGAAGACGAGGGCATGACAGAGGTAGAGGTAACGAGAGCACAGTGAGGGCTGAGAAAACGAAGGCAAAGCGAGGGTACAGAAACCAGGAGTTAAGCAAGAGTGACGGGAAAAGAAAGCGGTTGAAAACAGAATAAAATCTTTACGTAAATGGAAAATAAGGCCCAAAAATGCAACAAATTTTAAATTAGTACTTTATCGGGAACTAACTTCCCACTTTTGGTTTCAGTAAGATATTTTTGGTTTGAAAGTCTTAAATACAGTCCAGTTATAGTTAAAAGTGATCATCGTGTGGTTTCTTATCCCAATGCACGAAAAAAAACACTCAGGACGCCGTCGCGCTTGATGCCTGGCCCGCCCAGTACACAAACACTCAGGAAAAGCTTCCCGGATTTTGAAATAGCGTTCAGAACTACATTATTTTGCTTCTATCGCTTCTCAATCAAGATTTTTTTCATTCACATAGTACATCTATTGCTGTTCTTGCTGTTTCTAGCACCCTTGTTGCACAAGTTGCCTGTTCTACTTTCTCATTTTATGTTGAAGCCGATCATTTTTTTTGCAACTTATGTCGTAAATGTTTTTCATTATTTTTATTGCATATGCTTCAATCATTTTTGGCTTTAATTGCAGTTTGTGTTGCCACCAGTTGTGTAGTTGTTATTGCTCATGTTGTTAGAGCTGTTTGTTTTTGTTGTATTTCAGCGACAGCGCCTGTAAATTGGAACTCCAGCAGAACGCAGCAAAAATACATTTTCTCAGGAGTAAAGTTGAAATTTATTTTAGAACTGAGCCGTCCCCTGCCCCATACTTGCTGCGTGGTTATTGCCTTGCCCTGCCCCTTATTTGATACGTGGTTATTGCCTTGTCATGTTCTTTGCCTTGCGTGGTTATGCCCTTGTCGCGCTCGTACCCTTCCGTCGTGATTATTGCCCTGTCGAGCATTTTGCTTTATCGCGGGGTTATGACTTTGTCATGTTCGTTGTTTTACCGCATGGTAGTAGTCTTGTCGTCTCCCTTGCCATGCGTTTTGCAATTTGGTGTGTCGCTGTGCGAAACGCGAGTAAATGCTATTTTTGTGCTTTACTTTTCTTATTTGAGTAAATTGAAATTTAATTCAACTAAAATCAAACCCCTGATAATTACGTGTTAGTCTTTTAAATGTATGATGAAATGTATCAGTGTGCATTTAAACAACAAAAATTTATGAAAAATTGATTACAACTGAAAAACATTTTATGATTATTGTTATCAACTAAAGAACATTGCAAAAAAAACATTTTTAACTTATTATATTTGCAGTCGCGTTATTAACGTTTTCTATAAATCGAAAAACATGAAATTTCACTTCAAGATTCGAATTACTGCCCTCGCGTGCGAACTTGATATTAAGTTTAGAACCAATTGAAAACTGACAAAAATATTTTTCGGTATGGATAGACTTTAATTTTCAAATTAAAATTTACTGAAAGCTAAAAATAAGGGATGAAGAAGATGAACAATTTCTGTTTAAAAAATTTAATGAAAAATCTAATCTGATTAAGTAACTGAACTGCTTGTTAACTGATTTAAATTTTAAGACCGGATCGAACAAAAGCCTGAGTATAGAGAAATTTAAGTTTTTTGCTTTAGTTACGGGTTGTCACTTACGGTGTACAGGTGTCGCTATGTCTAAGGCCAGCAAATTATCCTCCTTTGAACGTAGATCGATCGTTGAACTGCATAAACATTGTCTGTGACAGCGGGCAATCGAAGCTGAGTTAAATGCAGTAAAACAGTAAGTTGCGATTTACTGAAAGACTTGATAAGTTATAAAAGAGCGATTTCTAGTGGTAGACCAAAAAATCACAGGCATTCAGTAGAACCTGTAAGATTGACATTCGAGAAAGAGGATAATCTCCGAGACAGATTAAAGGCATTCACTGATACTGGTTGCAGTCCAATAACTATTTGGACCCGAGACAGAAGGGGTTGAAAAATAAAAAGTCTCTAATGGCCTCGTCTTGTGCCACGTCACAAAGTTAACCGTTTAGAGCTTGCAGAGGAGCACTAAACGTGGAAGACAAATGAAAGAGTTTGACAAATGGAAGAGTTTTGTACCCTGATGAAAACAAATTTAGCCTAAACAGTCCTAATGGCTGCCAAAGTTACTGGCGCGACAAATTGTTACCTCCTGGAACGCTTTCTACGCGGCACAGTGGTGGGGTTCCATTATGGTGTGGGCTGCTTTTTCTTCCAAAGACGCAATGAAACTTCAGGTTATGCAGGGGCGTCAAGTAAGGGCTGATTATGTTGGCTTGCTGCAGAAACATCCATTACGACGAATAGCACTGTTTGCGTGATGATGGATGATTCTTCAAATAGGGAAAGGCAGCGGTCCATAATACTCGTCCAACCAAGACTTTCTCTTCCTTTTCCGTCATCCAGCATATTCTCAAGATTTAAATACGATAGAGAACGTTTGGATATGGGTGGTAAGGAATAAAACAATAATTTGAGACAATTTAGGACCGTCAGGATGCCTTGTTAACTTTATTAGAAACCCTCATTTCAAGCATACCGCAAAGAATTCTTTAAAATTAAAAAGATTGGATGCATGATTCATGGATGAGTCATGTTATTACGTTAACTTCATTTACGTTGTAAACAGTTAGGGCATTAAACTTTTTGTTTAACTGATCTTGAATCTTTGATCAGCCGGTAAGCGGTTTAGTAACTTGTTCATAAATTCTCACTATCCATCCATGCTCAACACGATGTACGACCATTTTTTCAACTGCATTTCATTCCTTTTAGCTTTGAAATAATTTTATTTACTGAATTTTTGACGTGCATTGAACATAAAATTGACAATTCGACCACAGAGTGGCAGGCGTGCAGTGGCCAGTCCGCACTCCAAAGTCTACTGTAGACAAAAACAATAGGTTATTTTAAGGAAATATTTCTCAAGCTAAGTGTCATTGCAAAAAAAATATACCATGCTATATTTATTAATGTACCCAGGCTATCAAAAAGTACAGAATAATTTACATACTATAGCAGTTCAGTTCTTCAAATGATGTCTCATGAGGAAAATCTTTAGTTCAAAAGAGTTAGAGATGCACACACTGAATTTTTCATTGTAATGAGTAAGTTGCCTCGAAGCTACATAATGTTCGGTAACGTGCACAAATCGTATGATAAAGGTACCTATGTAATAGCATTGCTGTCTGATTAAGCTTGCATTTCTCATCTTCTAGCTCATCGTGAAACTTGATAGTGTACCCTAGCCAAGGCAATAAAACATGCAAATATATGTTACAAGCAATAAACTTCAATAATATGCGAGTATGCTACCTACAGACCAAATATTTCATGGTATGTGTGATATATTTGACTGCAACAGGCAAAAATTTGCGGCAAGGTCGAGGACGGTGCCCTTCAATGAAAATTGACAACATTCGATGATGTTCGATAACGCCTTACAAATCACGGTAGGCATTAACTATTTTGAACGAACTCGTATGATAGAAGTGTTGAATCTATGGGAATTAGCACTCCCAAGGAGGAAATAAGAGGCCTCGGGCTAAAAGTCCGAGTTTTCATTTTTGATGGAACATAATGTCTTGTTACGAACGGTATTTTTTCAGTAGACTGCTGTTCTTTTTTCAGCGCTTATTACTTTCTTCTTCACTATTTTTCTCGTTTCATAAACTTCATTTAAGCTTGCTGCTACTAAGCACAATGAATCCTGCGAGAGGGTACTCTGTGTGTAGTTCTTCGTTACCATAATTCCATTCAAAATTGTTCTTTCCTCTTTCCTCCATCGTGAACACTTTTTATGCAATAATAAAGGTTCAAAGGAATTCATAATTTAATCATCTTTACAACTTTCAGTGTGAAGAAATACATTTTTAAAAAATAGACTAATTAATTCAAATATAAACTAAATGGAATTCAAAATCAGAAATTTGCAGTCATTATGTGTTACTGAAGTGTTTACTTTACAGTGCTCAACTTTATCTAAATTATCAGAGTGTTTATTTATACTGATGAGAAGATAGGAGAGTAAACAAATTTGGTACGACGGCGCTCATGCGTATTATAAATCGATTTAAGTAAATACTCTCATAAATTTGACTTTGACTGTACCAAATGTGATTTGACTGTGCCAAAAAATGTGATTTTTTCGAAAAAAAATTCTACTTTTCCTTATGAACGATGTCGCAGGTTTAAAAAACATAATTGCCTCCATTTTAAACGAGCATTCAGTCACAATTGCTATTATTTTTCAGTTCTCAACTTGAAAAGGAGTGAGTGAAATGCAATCTCATTGAAAAAAAGAGTCCCTGGTAACCCGTCATTTCTACCCGTTTCCTCTTCTACGTGAATTCGCTAGACCCAGCAATGTAACGAATGTAGAATCGAACCAACGACCTTTTCACTGAAAATGTAACGAACACGAAGACTTGGCATCAAATTAGAGAATTATTCCACACCTGCTGCCAGTGTAAAACGTTTATTCGGATGGAGACAGCAACAAGAGAAAAATGAATAAAAAGCATTTTAGCAACCAGGTAGCCAGTTTACAGAGATGCAAGCATACTTGTTCTGGTTTGTGTTTAAGAGTTATCTCCAGTGGCACAAACTTTTCTTTTAAATTTCAAAATGTCAAGTGGGATCTCTAAAAAGCCTTTGATGAACTGACTAGTCAATACTAAATCAACTCAGTATAAACAAGTGCTTTCTCCTTCAGTCTTTAAAATTCACTAAGCTCGTTGGACCTTTTAAATAGTTTAAGTTTAATGTATTGGTTGTTATAATCCGACTAGTTTAACATCATTTTCTTATACATATCTGAAATTAATATGACTATTACGCTAATAACATTGTGAACGTTGAATTATTAATGTGGTTAAAACATTTTGTGGAAATCAGAAAAGTGCGTTTTAGCAAAATGACATTCGAATTATGATGCAAAACGCAGTCTTTCTGCCGCACACTACCGCAAAACAGAGTCACTTTCAGTCGTGTTGTACCTCAGGCGAGCACACCGTGAACATGTCCCTAGGTTGTCTTTATACTTGAAAATGGCGAAGACCGGACATGTATCTGCCACAAATTTGTAGGATCTATTTTTAATTTCACTATTTTCTATCAGTTCTTGATCACCATTATCAATGAATTAAGTACTTCAAGTTCATTCAAATTCACACTATTCAGTAAAAGAGGACGATTTTCAGTCTCTTGCTTATGGGAGGTCAAAACTCTGCATGCTCTTCCCAGGGGGGCGTTTAAAGTTCGAGTCGACTTCGCCATCTTTGAAGAGGCGGCGGGGCAGAGGAAGCTGCAGCAATGAAGCTCCACTTAAAAAAACGAGAAAACGCGACAAAAAAATCAAATTGTCGAGCACCATAGCTTTAATACAGATTTTCGGAATCACATTTCATATCCACACCAGATCACGCTCACGAAGTCAGCTCTCACCGGACAGTTCGTGAAGACGATCATGTAACATTTTCGACCCCAAAAAATACTTGAGAAATGGTCACTGGAACTACATGAAAGGGCGCGGGGGCACTGGAAGAGCAGGAGGAATACTTAACCCCGTCACAGCGCAACGCAGACTGGCCGCTGGTCGTTCCCACCAGCGCAGCAGATCCGCTGCGCCTCCGCCAGCTCTCTATCTCGCTCTCTAGGCCTCACTAGCACAGCACTCGCTCATTCACTCACCAGCTCACTCATGCTGTAAGTGGCTCACTCATCGAGTATAATCATTCCAAACTCTGGTTAGGCTGCTCCCTGTGCTACGGATACAACTCTCTCATTCGGTTGAATTTTAATTGTCTCGCTCAATCACGAAATGATTTTCTCCGCTATCTTGTCCTCATATTGGCGCTTTAAAGAACGTTACGCAAACTTGGCTGACTTTGAGTTAGACTCTACATGCTTTTAAAAATGCCAGGAGCAGGCACTGCTTTCATTTATTTCAAAACAATGAACTATAATAGTAGCCATTCTCCATCTGAGTAAAATTCATCACATGTATTTTCGCAAAGTTTATGCAGGCAATAAATATCTTGGCATACTCTTCATATATGAATGTTTCGATGGCAAGCATTTCCGTTTTTAACAGATATTATTTAAAACAAAATATTACATACATTTTCCATCAACGATTACTTAGCGCTGATCGTAAAGATCGGAGACGATAGCTAGATGTCCCTCTCTTCTCAGAGCCATCCCAACACCTGACTTTGAATTTCAAAGTTGAGTATTTTTAGGACACTAATGATCTAGTCAGTCCATCTTATACCTTTCCAACTCGAGCGATATGTACACTACTGAGCATCTGGGGACAACCTAAAGTCCACTCATCGAATAGCTTTACTAATCGCTTTACATCGAGCTACTTCGATGATTGCAGGCCAACTTCGTTATAATGTGTTGAACTGTGGTCAAATATTAGCATCAATATGTTCCTCTTAATGCGTGTTTCTAAATGTTACTTTGATATTTTCAATTATTTTCATTTAATACAAGCAGTCGTAAATGATTATGTATTTGACACCTAGATTCAGTCAGCGCACATTTACGCCAGAGCATGAGCCTAAAACTTGCTAACTTTGCGCGTGTTCACAGGCAGCATCTTGCGCTCCAGGGGTAATGGATCTCAATTTTTTTCAGTAAACAAGCCTGAGAGCTCCAACTTCGAGAATCTCGTACCCTGTTTCGAATCCTCGTTCACTTAAAAGAAACTCAAGTGGTCTCTGGGGCGAGGGGTGAGCGCTCTTTTTAGAAGAATTGCAGGCTCTAAATGCGCGTTTAATCGTTTTCAAACCCCCTCACAAGTTCTAGTGTAAAAGCAAACACAGTCGCAGCCCGAAGCAAGCTCGACTAACGGTTTCCACAAACTTAGAAGTTTTGTGCCGGACGGTACTTTGAGAATTAATGGACTAGAAGTTCGGAGAGTGTAACGGTTGCCTCTCATCGGTCCCCAGTTCTCCTGAGGGGATTCTGCTTACTTTCTACTGCGTCCCTTCGACTCCTTGAGTTGTTTTAGTACTGTTTGGTAAATGTGGTCAAAATTGTGCACGTAAGTTTCCGGATGACTCATGAAATTATGCACATGTCGCCTGACGGATGATTTGTGCTCGTTAAAAATAAAACTCCTCTGTGTGTGCTTAAACCGCTCTCAAATATTTGCGAGTGACCTGGTCTACTCAGTTACTTATCTTTGATTCGATGTTTGTGACTAGAGAATAAATCAACATTTAGTTTCGTATTCGTATTACGTTGCTAATCGATCATGCGATGGATAAATTTCCTATTTAGATCTAGTCGCCTTAAAACGATTCTTGAGTATAAAAATATTATCGTTTCGAAGAAAACGATGAATAAAAAATCGATATATCAGCTGTAAGTTACGAGTATAATCATCATCGGGAGAATTTAAAAACATCAGTCAGAATCTAGGGCACATATTGAAAACTGAATTTCGATTTAATTTTCCGACAAGGTTTGCGTTTACTAAGGCATTGACAAAACAGTAAAGACTAAATACTTATAGGTGGAAATTAACAGGTAGACGAAAGAGGCAATACTGTTGAACTGGTAAAATAAGGCCGAGCTAAAAAGGCTTTAGCAAGGAAAAAATCAATTGTTAACATAATGTTAACAATTGGGTTGCTATTCTTACTTTCTAATGCTTCACCAATTTTGCATCCAATACTTATGTTCAATTTATGGATACTTTAAAAGGATTCTCAAAAACAGAAACTGGTGAGCGGTCCAGATGGTGGTCGCTGCTGTAGAGTTGCTAATATTGTTCGAACTATCCCGTAGTTGCTTAAATTTGGTCTCGAGTGCATTGGGAATGTATTCAACCGATAATGCATTACATCTATTTTTGTTTCATGTTAATACATTCATGGCCTTTCTTTTCGAACGATCAGGTACAGCAGGACGAGTGGAAAATTAAGGGCCAAGTTTAAATAGTTTGAAATAGAGTATAAGGGTTACTACGCGTTCTACGGTCTTCCTAAGTTACATAAGATCGCAAAGGATCCGCCATTACTACCTTTTAATTATCAACATGTCGAGAAAAGTCACCTACTGTATCGCCCAATACTTCAACAGCATGATCTGGCCAAACCTTGATACAACGTACGTAATTCACTCTCTTTATGAGTGTTGCTTCTGTGTCTAAAACCAATCTACAAACCCAACTTACTCTTTTAAATCATTGGATGTAAACAGTCTTTTCATAAAAGTACCCGTCGGATCTACTACAATCGGCATCTTTGTTGTCCCGGCGCTGGTGGCGATTTTCTCCGTTGGGTATAGGAGAAAAAATTCTAAGCACAATACCCCACTCTACCCAGGTGTCTGAAATGGGTACCGGTCTTCACCGGGAGAAAGCGTCATGGCGTCCTGGTGTTAGTTATAAGGCATTTGAAAAACCAATCTACAAGGTGATATGTATCAGGCTTGAATTGGAAATAAAGCATCCGTAGATGCCGATGTTTGTTTGTTAGTTTGATGCAGCCCATTAGTTTATCTCCATCAAATTTACTGTATTTACAGTCAAGTTTACCACCGCCTCCTCTTCCATCCACCGTGTTACGTCAACTTCAGGAAATTTTTACCACAGGAACGTTTTGTTTTTAATGACAAGATTTTTATTAAAATTGAAAGGGCTTCAATGGGCCACTACTTTGACCGTTCTTTGCTAACTTTTACAGGTCTTTTTGGAGCATTTTGTTCTTAAATCAAACGCAAAATCAAATCCCGTTTTCTACATCTGGTACGTCAATGATATATTTGCTACTTTTAATTCAACTGCCCATGTTTGTTATTTTATGAAAGGACAACAGAAGTGCTCCTTCATATCTTATACGGTGGACCCAATAACAGGAAAAACCTTTAATTTTCTAGCGATTGAACTTACAGTGCGTGCAGACGAGCGCAAAAGAACTGTTGTCGTTATCAAAACAACTAACTTATAAAAGAAGTTGTGTTAAAACTTTACCAAACAGGGCACTTGAATACAATTTGGATTGGTATTCTGTTAAAATTGAAATTGAAAGGCTGAAGCAAGTTGTCGCCTGGATTAACTGTCCCAAAATATAATTAAGATCATCATTTGTGAATCAGTGGCAAAATAAATATAGCACCTGTTCTACGTGAGACTGCAAGCACTGCATTTTATTATCCATTAAGTAATTTCTTAACATACCGGCAGGACATCAAACTTCTGAAATCTATGATCAAGGAACATGCTAAGCCCCATAGTGATGACCACCTAGTATACCTCAGACCTTATTTCAAACCATTTAAACTTGGCTTTTACTTTA
This sequence comes from Platorchestia sp. MABIK, assembly GCA_014220935.1. Lineage (NCBI taxonomy): Eukaryota > Metazoa > Arthropoda > Malacostraca > Amphipoda > Talitridae > Platorchestia > Platorchestia sp. MABIK. Next base: position 20,860 of record JACJUY010003108.1, on the reverse strand, counting down.
CCACTCTTTCTGCTGTTTCTTGTCCCCCGAAGGGTAAAGTTATAAATGTTTCTACTTGTACTGAAAATAACTGTAACGCATCGTCTGTTAGACACACTGTCAATGCCCTTGAGACCAAACGTAGTCAGATCCGAGACAGTTCGAGCAGCCTTCCCACGCTACAGCGCCGACCACCATAAGAACGTCCCAGTAGCATTTATTCTTAAGACCATTTTAAAGTTATCGTTAAATTTCACTAAATTTTTCATTCAGCTATTTTACAAAATAGCTCACAACCTAATCATCCGTCTTGAGTATAATGAGTTTTTTCTTCATTGAAACCTATTTAGTCCAGTTTATTGTGCCAGTAGAACAGTCTTGCCTCTATGGTCCACTTATTTACATCCGCCTGTGCGTTCTACTTCGTTATTTTCAAGTCTTTAGCGTTTTGCAAATGTTTTATCAAATGCAAACTTTGTTAGAAAGTTCAATCGAAATTCATTTTGCGTGTGTAATCTAGTTTCTGACTCTAGTGTTTTTCAACTCTTTACTGATTTCATCATAATAGTAAAGTCATTTATCACAGGTGCAAACATTTGTTTGATGAGTGTTCAGTTTAACTTTGATAATCCTCATTTCATTACCGATTTCATAACCGTAATATTACAAGCCCCTTATGAACTAAGCATCACGAATCTTTACATCGACGATCCAATACATTGAAGTGACAGAGCGTTTGTGCAGGGAAAGGACGAGGGCGTTCTCCACTTTGGAATCTACGTTCAATGTGGCTTAACGTAGATCTCAAATTTTTATACGTTCCGCCCGCGTAAATGTGACAGCCTAAATCTACACACAAAAGAAAAATTCACGAAGTCTTGAGTTTTCCGGTGTAGATTGGTGGCTCGGGCTATTTAATGATCTCTAGTTAGATAGAATTTAATCATCATTAATACAACTGATTTAGGATTTTAGCTTAACATGATCCAGAGCTAGCAAATTAATACCCCAACAAAACTTAGTTGCACTGTAAGACTTGGAAGCACATGCGTTAGTACGGAACAATAGCTGAAAAAAACAGGAATACTTAGTTCAAATTTTTTTATCACACCATAACTTCAAATTTAACGTAGCGCGAACTCGAGATACAAATTAGCACTGCATAAGATAGCACTGCGTAAAATACTAACTAGCATTACTAATTCTGGGTTCTAAGAAAATTACGGAAACATTACCTACCAATTATCATTTTGCACATTTTGTAGTTTATCAGTTCACCAAGAAAATATTTATGAAGGATTATTTTTGAGCCCGATGGGAAAAATCGTTCACGGCAACATTGACTTTTTCGATATCGAGACGCCTCAGGTATAGCAATAATGTCATTGATGAGGAGTTTATATTAAATAGAAGGCCACAAGACAGTTAAAGAGATCCACTTAGTTAAATCGTAAATAAACAAAAAGACTTCAAATTTTGAAGAAAATTTCTTAAGCAATTTTGACCTAATTATGAAAATATGTATCTTTCAGTAGCGGCTTTCACTGGCATCAACAGCTAAAAGCAGCAAAAGTTTTTCTAATTTAAAGAAATAAATAAAATAAAGCTCGAAAGAAAGTGTAGGACTTCAAAAAATATTTTGTCATTCTTCTTTAACACCTAACCACATTCCCTCATGGTTTTATTTGTCAAGGTTAAGTTAATATCACCGAGTTTCATTTCACTCCAGAATCGCATTTCGCTTAAACGAAACGGAATTTATACCAGGTAAATATCGTGCGCAAAAAGGAAGTTTCATTCATAAAGTTAAAACATCTACCACAAATTTTTTCCAAATACCGTGTAAATGCTTTGGTTTGTATTTTCCTACAATTCTATTCATGTTTCTGATCCCAGTGAACTCTTTTGTACCAACGATATTTGAATAGAAAATATCATCTATTTGTGGTGTAGTAAAATGTTCCTCCGAGTTTGTTTTTGGCAAATTAGTTGATACGTGAGCTCGAAAAGATAGTTCCGAATGTTGACATCTTAGTCCTAAGCGTAGAATTGTTTAAAATCCACCCATTTTACTTTCAACATTAATCCCTGATATCACAAGTTCCTAAGTTCGTATTTCAATGCAAGTGCACATGAACAAGAGCGTGTTGTTACTACTTCTACAGTAGAGTTCCTGACAACCGGACTAACATGAATACCAGACACCTGACAAGCGGACTGGCATGACAACAGGACATGCGATGAATATTATTAGGATTTTATCCCATGTTTTCAAGGAGGCAATGAACGATACTACAGATGAATAATAATAATTGGAGGACAAATATGCTGAGTGGCCTAACTCACAAATCAGCGGTCAAAACTAGCAGAACGTATTAAGTGAAAATTTCACCTCAGAGAGACGTAGACGTCTTTCAGGCAGAGTGGCCTAGTTCCTAGTTTGTTCCTAGTTAGTAACTTGGCACGGAAAAGCCAGTTTGGCAACCCTGCGATGAACACCACGCCTCTAACTTGAGTGTCCTAAAATTCTGTGTTTTGAGGGTTAGGCCTCTCTCCATATTTGCCCTCCAATTAACGTTACATTACTTACAGCAAAATAAAGTTCATAATTATTACATTCGTAGAAACATTAATTTAACATAAGTTATCCCTTGGTTTAGTCTAATCTCAAACATGATGTTTCGTTTTTGAATGTGAACATGCAATTCTTGTAAATGTTCCTATGTTTGAAATGTTCCCACAAACTTTGCCTGCAATGAAGTTATTAACGTTTCAATAAATCTTTAATTTTCCTATCTTCATGCGGATGACTTGAAAACCGGAATAACTAGACATCCCGACACATATGAGTCCGGTTGTCAGATTAGATTAGATTATAGGTTAGTTTAAGCCTCCCTAATCGCTACAAAAAAAGCGTTTCAAAGAAAGGAAGGAGGAAGGAACCATTTAGTATGGAGATAAGAGAATGAGGAATCTAGGTAGAAGGAGCATAGAAACAGTAAGTTGAGAAAGAAGTTCACGAAATAAGATAAAAGTTGAAGAAGAAAGTCAGAGGTGCTGAAAAACAGGACAGTAGTGAACCGAAAAAAGGTGGTCCTTGACATAAAAAACACATTTTATATCAACAAAAAGAAGCCCTACCTAATTCTGATCTCGGGCCCTCACATTTTCCCCCTGGGAGCGCTAATTCCCATAGATACAACAATTGTATCCCCCTGAAGGGGTCCGGTTGTCAGCAACTATACTGTAATAACGTGCATCATCAAACTTGGAATAACCTAACATAAATTAAATTTTTACGTTTTTTATCAATTACACTGGGTTACAAAAAATTACTTTTTGGAAGTTGTCTATATTTTTTAGCTGAATGGCTATTTTGCACCGGTGAATTAAAAAAAATTCATTCATTTCTCTCAATCAGGCAAGATGTGTATGCTAATTTGATTGGGATAAATCTGATAAATGACTAAATATGTTGACATTTTTGTGACATTATCAGTCCACTTCCGTTAACATTTTTCACTCTAAAAATGTTTTTGGAAAAATATTTTTGCACAGGGTGTATAATCGTTACACACTTGGATTTCTGTGAAATGAATAATAAACATTGGTAAAGTATCAAATTGGGTTGTAGGACACGACACAGCTTACAAATTGAGGTTATTGCAAAGACATTCGATTTGAAAAACATTTCTGTTAAAAACGAACGTTTCGACCCTTAAGGTCATGATCAGCTGTTATCAGAAAAACAATCGCAAAAACATACTCATAAATTGAAGAAAAACAACACAAAAAGATGGTACACTGCCAAACAGAAGCCATTTTTAAAGGGTAAGACGACTGCACATCGTTTAGATCGTTTTTTAAGCGGGTAATGAAAAGGGATTCGATTCTACGTAAATCGGAGACAGAGTTTTCAGAGCTTAAGAAGAAAAATCTTACCGCAAAACAGGAAACTTACACTGATCTGAATGGGTTCGTATGGCTGAATGAAGTAGCTTGCTTTAATGGATTACCAGTTCTTAAATTTCTGCCAATATGCTCAAACACTCTATATCTTAGTACACGTGTGATAGAACCAGCACACTCAGGCCCACACGATGGGCAACAGTATTTATAAATAATAAAAAATTTTATTTACCACAAGTGATACAGAGGTAGATTGTGTCTTAAGTCTAGTACAATGGTCATATTTGAGTATAGCTACCTGTGGGCCCGAATAAGTTTAGCGACTTCTAGGGCATCCTACCATCAACGTAATTCTAGGGTGTACAATAATGTTTAACCTAATTCACTTAACTTAGTTACGCACTAGACTGATCAATGAAATAGTTAACTCGATATTCGATGCTTCATTTTACAAAATAGTTTATATGGACTAGATGTTAACAGTATATTCTATAAAGTATAAAAGATTTAAGAGCAGACTAAAGATCAACGATATTAACCATGGCAAAATTACATTATCAGGACCAGTCATGTAGGAGACAAGATTTGACTTGGTTATCTGACACAACTAGTTTTCTGATAAAAAATGAGATTCAAAATTTATTTTGAAAACTTTGTAAGAATTACTTAAGCGGCCCATAGACGATCAATTTTATTGTCAATATCATTGACTCAATATATTGATGAAGTTTTTTTTTTTTGCCCACTAAAGTGGCCCACAGACGATCAATTTTATTGTCAATATAATTGACAATGATGAATATTGACAATTATATTGATCGTCTGTGGGCTTGATTGACAACCGTCAATTAATTGACTCAATGTATTGAAGCAATGAAATCAGTTTGAGCCCATAGACGATCAATTTAATTGTCAATATCATTGACTCAATATATTGACGAGATTTTTTGTTGCCCACATACGGCGTCAATCTTGTCATTAATGTAATTAATGCCAATCATGGCACTTGCATTGTCAGTCCCTTTAGCAATGCAATTTTCAATACTCAGACACTTATCAACAATTGTTTTAATGCTGTCACAATTCTATCTGCATCACATTTTACTAATTCTGCAATTCCGAAGTTGATTTCACTTTATTAGATATATCGCTGTAGTATACGTATAACTGATACCCCAAGTAGTTTCATGATTTAAATATCATTAATTTCATCCAATAATAAACTGAACTTGTTGCCATTATCATTGGTCAGTTTTTCGAAATGATGATACAATCCATTTTTGATAATGTTTTTGCATTTTGTTACATGCATTTAAACATCATCAATAGTTTTGCAGTCGGAGATGTGCTTTTGCATATCAACCATATGATCACAATCAAAAATTGCACTATGGTGGCACAAAAACATGGCAGTAGCCGTCTTGGTCTGGTTCATAATCTGAACATAACGCGTTCTGAACGGGGTAAGTTCGCTATTTAAATAATTTGGTTAAGCAAATCAACAAATATTATGAGAATGAAGTAGTAAACATTACAGCAAATTCATAATATTAATTTAGAGTGATGTATCACATGCATCGCTTAAGAGTAATTCCCGATGGATAATTATCAAGCAAGCTAAAAAAACGATCTAGATTTTTTTAGCTAATATCTACATTCCAAACTTTACAGCAAGGTTCAAGCAAAAAACATCTAGATCTATCTTTTAAATACCTAGAGTGTCAGGATGCCTGCACACCAAAAGATTTGATGAGAGAAAGCAAGCGAGCTTGAATTGATTAACATGAATTCCTATGGGAGTGCAAACACTGCAAGCAAGCAAGCGAGCGAGCGAGAAAGACTGAAGATTGGCTGAAGCGAGAAACCGACTCGAAGATGGTTTCACGCTTGAGAGCTGCAGCGAGAAGCCTCTGACTGCCTGGCAGTGCGCGGTGAGAAGTCGATGAGGGTGGCGTACTGCTCAATTCCTCCAGCATACACTGAACTTCTGGTATCCGAAGTTAATGCTGTACTTTGCATTTTGAACTCAAGAAAATTCAGAGCACAGGGACAGATTACATGTTTCAAAGCAATGGGATGAAGCAGGCATGAAATTCAACGTTGCAAACGCATGCTTGTACTGCTCGTTCCTGTTATAGACATCTCTCCATGACATTTAGAAGCAAACTGGCTGTTATTTTGTGTGTGATAGATCCTGCCGACATCTTTCTCTCTCGCTTGCTTTCTCGCTTTCAGTCTTTTGGTATGTAAGCACCCTCAGCCCTGGTTGCCATAACTTGCTATACGTATTTTGTTAAAAGTACCACATTTAGCCGTACGAAAGTAGCAGATTCCAAGGAAAAAGTAGCAAGTTATTACTTTTCTACATAATGCTTGTAAAAAGGCTAATAATTATAAATAATATTAGTTCACAACATTCAAATGATATTTTTAATAATACGACATCAAAAGTACCGCATATTTGTAGCAGCGCACTCCAATATGCAAGAAGTAACAGATCTGCGTGTACATATAAACAAAATTCGAAGTATTTCCAGGTGTATACACCACGACTTTCAGAGCTCAGAATGAAATATTGACGCAATATATTGACGTGTCCAAATGAACGTTTCAATATATTGAAGAACCATCAATAAAAAATCAAAATGGTTTGATTTCGTCAATTCATTGAGTCAATTAATTGACGGTCGTCAATCAAGCCCACACGCGATCAATATCATTGTCAATATTCATCATTGACAATTATATTGCCAATTAAATTGATCGTCTATAAGCTCAAACTGATTTAATTGCGTCAATACATTAAGTCAATTAATTGACGGTCGTCAATCAAGCCCACAGACGATCAATATAATTGTCAATATTCATCATTGTTAATTATATTGACAATAAAATTGATCGTCTATGGGCCGCTTTATACACGGATCTCCGCAAGGAATGAGTTCCAAGTTTTAGTTCGAACGAAGAGGATACTGTGTTGCGACCGAGGGGATCCTGTGCGAATTTTTTGTACCTTACGAGGTGTGTGACAGTGCTGCGTGGAAAGTAAACCAATTTTTTAATTTTTTCCTATATTTCGTTCTTCCAATCTCTTTGAAACTTCTAATAGCCAGTGAAGGTAGAATGGGCAAAGATTCTACCAAGCCGGGCGGCTACGTAGCCTCCCGGCAAAAAGAAGCAACTTCTCAAGCAGCCAGCCAACCTGGAAACGGGTAAGCGAGAGGAAAGAACCTGCGCAATCGCCTCCCAGCTTCAGCTCCAGGAGACATCATTCCAAAGCGCAAAAGGATTCCCTCTCCCACTTCTCAGCTAGCCATCAAGAAACATGCCATAGCAACAGAGACCCAATCTATGGGGGAAAATAGCAACCGTGGAAGCAGGGAAAGCCTTATATCACTAAGCTCTATCCTTTCAGGCATCATCAGTACACAGGGCTCAGATCGAGATATTTCTTGTGACATTGCCACGGAGAGTGACCGCACTCAAAATTACAATGCCCAGCCACAAACCTTGACGCTTCCTCAAGCTGAAAATGTAATTCCCAGCCCCCCACCACAACTAAAATCAGCACAGGCAAATCTGGCAGACCCAGCTCTTCTCAAAGACTTGCCAAACACCAGAATGGTGTATGTGCGATGCCTAGAAGCTACCAAAACTTTTGCTCGTATCAACCCACTCAAGTTAGCCAAATGCATTGACAGTCTCTGTGGGAAAATAGAGAGCATTCAACATATCAAATTTGGGGGCCTATATATCAAATGCAACACAATAGAACAAGTTCAAACCCTCATTGCTACCAACTCCTTTCTACTGGACTCAATAAACACCATACCAGTTCAAGTGTCAATTGCATTAAATTCGCAATCTACACAGGGCAAAATTTATGCCCCTGAACTGGAAAATGATTCTCTCTCCGAAATACTGGAGATGCTCAGACCAAACGGTGTAGTGGCAGTACGTAAACTGTTCCAAGACCCCTCACGTTCTCACGTCCCACTATTTGTCCTGACTTTCTTCAGCGCTACCCGACCAAGTCATATTAAAATAGGATACAGTAGGTATCGCATTGATGATTTTGTACCCAGCCCTGTACGCTGCTACCAGTGCTGCAGATGGGGCCACAGTTCCTCTTCGTGCCACAGCGCACAATACTGTAGCCAATGTGGCAAGAAAGGCCACGGTGGACGCACCTGTACCGAGGCAGCATTTTGTATCAACTGCAAAGGCAATCATGATGCACTGTCCAAAGACTGCCCCAGTTACCTACAAGAGAAGGAGATCTGCCAGTACTCTGCAAAGAACAATGTATCTTTCAACACTGCCAGACAACATCTGAAAGCCAAACTTGCTGATCCTCAGGATGCCTATCCAAAACATACCCTGCCTCCAATCCACTCTACTGAAAACTTCCCCCCATTACCAACACTTGCTCACCAAGCTCAGGAAAATAACGCAGAAATAATAAAGTACACCAGAGATAAGCACACTGGCTCTTCTAATCAGTCACCCTCATGCACTCACAATAGCATTGACCTTTCTCAATGGATCACTCAGGGTCAAAAAACTCCGAGTAACTCTGTAAGATCTTCAAGACAAGTTGACACAAGAATCACTTCTGTTAATGGAATATTGGATCCCTCTCTGCCCACACTGCCAAGTCTTAGCCCATGCCCTACACCAACTTCACCCTTTCGTGGAAATGAAGAACAACCTTGTCAAACAGCCACTCAGCAGCCAGAAAATGTATCTACTGCAGCTAACACTACACTTGCAAGCGTCCCACACTGGGTGCTGACTATACTGCCAGCCATACCTAAACTTCTCTTAACTCCTTCTCTGTCCACAAAAATAGAAAGCCTTATAGAAATAGCCACATGCCTCAACATTGAATCAGCTCTCTCTACCTTACTCTCTGAACTGGGCTACACCTCTCTTTCACAAAGAACTTCAAGGTACTTCAATGGAATATCCGCAGTTTTCACCCTAACATCGAATCCGTACAATTGGCAATAGATGAGCTCTCCCCTGACACAATGTACACACAAGAAACGAATGTCCCAAATACCAATGCTTTGGCTCTCCGCCGAACCACCCCTGTCAGCCGATCTGATCGGCCCACTGCTGGGGGAGGCACGGCTATACACTCCTTTTGTAGAGTACCTTGCTCTCCAGTAAACTTTCAGACACCTTTAGAAGTCAGTGTTGCACAATTCCATTTTCACTCATCCACCATAACATTGTGTTCACTGTATATCCCTCCTGTTATATCTAAGTGTGAGCCTTGCATGGCAGGCACCGCCGGATGCGCCGCCGGATTGCACTTGGGTTCGGATAGGTCCGAAATGCCTAGACCGCAACCGCCGGAA
>JACJUY010003107.1:76455-87094 GCA_014220935.1 Platorchestia sp. MABIK | reverse complement strand
AATAGTGCTAGTTAATCGAGCGTTGAAATGGTGTTAGTTGATGGAGTGTTGAAATAGTGTTAAACACACTGTTTCAATAAGTACAATAAGTACACATGCGTTTTAACGCCCGTGTTTTGCGCTTCAGTAATTTTAATTTACCAAACTTCCTAATGAGTGAGCCAAAGTTCAGGGAAAATTGTACATTTTATCACGAGCAGAAATTCTTATCGTGACCAGACCAAGAAAACTCATCAGCTGTTATTCCTGCACGCTGACGATAGCACACGATTTACAGACACTTATAAATTCCATCTAAAACATCTTGACGGCAATCGTTTAGCAAGTACAGTTCTAAAGAAAATGACGCAAATTTTGTTTTCGACATCATTAAGCAGAAGACTGCCGATCGACATCTGCGAACCAAGCGCCTCATTAGTGAAGTGAAAATTCGAGCAGCGAACACGGGTTTTTGACGGCAAGAAATTAATTAGGATGTTATTGGTTGATAGTGAAATGACGAGCGCAATTCACGTTCACTATTGGCATCCTAGTGACGTCTTTGCAAAGTAGAATTAATAACCTCACTGCGACACAATGAAGTTTAATCGAAACATTAAGACTAGAAATCATTCTGTCTTGTGAAAATTTGTCCTTCAAATTTGTACTGAGAAAGTGGTACAGTGAACCATAGGCGGTCTTTTTGGTGTATGAAAAGGTACATTTAGTGAGTTCAAGGGAAACGTCAAATCCTTGACATATATATTTTTCCTTGTTATCTGAACGTAAACTCGACATTCATTCAAGCTAAATCACTTCTTTTTTTGCATGATTTTTTCCTGAAGTAAATTATGCAATTGATTTAATAGGAATTTAAAGCTCGATACAAGTAATTCTTCAGCCAAAAATGGAGGGAAACTAAAAAATGTTTCTTCTGAAACTCACAACCAAAATTGGTTATTTTCAAGTCCGAGATTAAGTGAAAAATTCTCATTGAATTTGCAAGTTTTCAACAGTCGCTTTTTAAAACTTGAAGAAAACCCATGAAATAATTTAGATTTTAAACTGCGATTGGTTGTCCAGATCAGAGCAAAGTACGTGGAACATAAAACACTTCAAAAAGTGCATATCATCAACAATTTATTAAAATACACTGTTATGTACTACATACTAGGAAACTAGAAAAACTATGCATTCTAATCCCTGGTCCATTACTTTCAGAATAACCGCAAGACTTGATAAAGAACCAAGCAAGATGTTCCAGTCAAAATTGACTAAAATAAAGAGACTTCTATTTTGATTTTCTCTTCATTTTCATTCCGTTATAGTCTTGCTGAAGCCTTTGATAAAAATGACTTTAAAAATGCGAACGCTCGCACTTTGGAATACCCTCTACGAAAGAATATAAGTGTAGGGAGAATTTAAAAATTAATAAGAAATACATAAAAACCATTGCAATCAACCAAGCTTTCTTGCTCCAGGGTTAGAGGGAAATGACCGAAAATGTGTGACTCTAACGAACATCGACGAAATTATTCGAACCCAAATCAATTTAATTATATTTTTCTCAAAATATATCATTAATGGAATTCCCCTCTTTAAAAACGTTATTAAATACATTTGTATCATTAAAATAAAACTTCACTGAAAGACTGATCAAAGATGTTGCAAAGAACGACGCCAAAAAGACTTTAATTTTTGTAATTACAAGGAACTAACACTTTTATTTCACGAGTGAAGACTTCTACAGCACTAACTCATGGGAATATCCAGGAAAAAAACATAACGTGATGCAGTTAGGACGACACACTGATTTTCATGATAAAAGTAGGGTGAGGAAACCAATCGAACTCGGCTTCGATTTGAAAGAAAGCATTACAGATTTTCACGAGTAAGTAAATTGTCACGGCACTCGAATCTCGAAACGCACATCCCGCAATCATGGTAGAAGACTTTTAAAACATTTTAAGCAGGCATAACCGCAAGAGTTTACGAGTGAAAGACTACAGAAAATCGTCACCAAAACTGCACAAAAACAACACCACGAAGGAAGCAAGAACAGAAGGAAAACAAGGCAGCAAAGCCACCAAGAATTTAAGGAAATTATTCAAATTAATTAATCACCATTTAACACTTTGGCTCCCACGTGAGCCCCCGGTGGTCACTGAAGGAGTTTTCATATTACTGCTGCCCGACCCGTAATAAAAATTCTTTTTTCATAAATACTTAAACAAAACTAAATGAAGGCACGATCCAGTTAATGTTTGCAATTTTCAGCATTGTTTACTACACTTGATTTCAAATTTGAGTTGAATATCAAACTTCAGTTTTACCTGCCGCAGTCAATCAAAGTCTTAATAATGCACCGAGAGTTCTGCTGCAATACGCAAATAAAATCTTGTATATATACGCAGGGCACCAAAATTCAGGAATCGTCCAGTAGCGTTTGAGGGGAGACGCTTGGATGATCACCGACCCCGATGTGAACTGTCAAAAATTTTAGGTAACGACACGTTTAAATTCTGATAGAATTTTGTACTTGAAGCTAAAATTGTGTTTCGCTTCGAACCATAGGGTGATGAAAGATAGGTGGACTTTTTCATGTGGACAAAACAAAAATTAAGGAATTGCAAAATTGAGAAGCTGTCTTCCCCAAAAGCACAATGTTGATAGTGAAACAAAGGTGAAACCATTAGTCCAGTAATGTGGCTAATGCGACTGAAAGTTGACTGCGATAAGAAAACATTAAAAGATCCAAATACTGGATGGAAACCCAAAACTATGAGTGCAATTTATTTGCGAAGGCCTGTGATTTAACTACCATTAAATAACTTTCCTTGTCATAAGTTTGATATCCAATGACCACAGTGAGTCCGAACGCAGAGTGGCTACTATCCGTCCCTTAGATGAGCCCTGACTTGAATCCTATTGAAAATCTATATCGAGGAACGCAAGCGAGGAGACATGGGCGAGTCTTCGAAAATCGCATTGAATAAAAAATGCTAACATTGAAGCATTGAAAAATCACAAAGTGCAAAGGCTGAAATATGAAATAAAACCAATGACTGCTTATTCAAATTTCACAACAGAAAAACCACGATAGAAAACTGATCTTGTAATTCTGAAAACAAAACTTATTTTATTTACTGGTCAGATTTTCTATTAATCTTCTGTTCCCATGACTGCAGTAACTTTTCTGCAGGTTCAGGCAGAGTAAATTTGTGGGAGATTTTAAATTATCAATATTGTGCTAAAAAAGCGAGCATTTTTTGTAAAAAAAGCATGAACCGGGAGTAGGTAGGCCTAACCAGACGAAAACTATAGTTTTTATTATTATTGTTACCGTTATTGTTGATGAAAAAGCCTTAAATACATGCACATTCAAAGCAATGGAGTCAACAAGCTTCAGGTATATACACCATTGCTCTCAGCATTCAAATGAATACCTTCTCTCACTTTCTCCTGAAAACTCCGACTCCAAAATCCCCAGAAGCTTTCTCATTTCACAACCACCGCCTACGCGCATTTCCAGCCACATCCACTAACAAAAATCGGTATAATTCAGCTAATTTTTTGAGGCAGGAAGGCCAGAGCTCGGCACAGAATTCGATCAGAGAAAACCGGAGTGCAAAGCGTCCGCAAATCGCACAAACTCGCCAGCACCTCAGCGGCGGCCGGTTGTGTGTGACGCTCATCACCGGAAACTTGGGGAAGAGTCGATTTATTCCTCTTTTGTTGGGTCCAATGGGGGACATCGGAGTCAATGGAGGCTAATAAAGAGCTTATGAGGCGCTCCATGAAGCCATTCAGCACACCTGATTGAGTGGCAAGCACCTTCTGTGTTTGTGCTCAACACAATTCGCTCTATCTCTCGTGTTCAGAAGAACAGATTGTGCTCAACACAATTCGCTCTATCTCTCGTGTTCAGAAGAACAGATTGTGCTCAACACAATTCGCTCTATCTCTCGTGTTCTGAAGAACACATTGTGCTCAACACAATTCGCTCTATCTCTCGTGTTCTGAAGAACAGATTGGGCTCAACACAATTCGCTCTATCTCTCGTGTTCTGAAGAACAGATTGGGCTCAACACAATTCGCTCTATCTCTCGTGTTCAGAAGAACAGATTGTGCTCAACACAATTCGCTCTATCTCTGAAGAACAGATCGAGCTGACGACCTGCGCTGGGAACGATGTGTTGCTGCTTTGGCATTTCTGTTCTCGAGGTTCCATTTTTACTCCGAAACTGTGAGGTGAAATTCGTGGTTATGAGAGATGGTAAAATCGCCATCGCTTTTTTAATGTGACGCTAGATTTACCCCGAGACTACAATTGTCGTGGAATATCAGGTGAAATTCGTAGATTTGAGAGATGGTAAAATTGCCATCGCTTTTTTAATGTGACGTTAGGTTTGAACAATGTTCTTTCGTGGATTCGTGTTCCTTTTTTTTGTGGTGAAAACTTATGGTCGTATTTTGCATAAATAGCTGACGGAAAAATGTTAAAGCTGAAAAATAATTTTATATTTTTTGGCACTCACTGGCCACATGCATCTTTTTAAAATCTTTTCTAAGATCCAAACTTTCCCGGATCTCCAATTCTTGGCGCTGCTAAATAATTAAATAATTGTTTAAAATTAAGATGTCTTTTCTAGGTACAAAATTAGGATTAACATATGTTTTCAAGGCACAAAATTAAATCATCTTTTTGTTCAAGTTTTCCCATTAAAATGTTCCCATTGAATGTGGGTACCCGACTGGGAAGAGACAATTTGGATAAGTTTGGACTTCCTGTAGAGCAAAGAATGATAAATTGAAAACTGAAATTATAGCAGAGTCTGGTCAGCCTCACCAGATGATATCACTTCAACTTTTTGATATTCCACTCCCACACACAGCCAGTGCCTTTTTCGAGTTGCTCGGTTTTTGGCATTACTCCCAAGTCTTCACATTCCATCATTACTCCAAAGTCATGATATTCCATCATTACTCCCAAGTCATGATATTCCACCATGACTCCAAAGTCTTGATATTCCCCCATGACTCCAAAGTCTTGATATTTCTTCATTACTCCATAAGCTTTCTCTCCCACTTCGAGCGTGGAGAGAAAGTTCCATTTGGCATGAGTTGCTAGTTTTTTGCACATCTCAAACTCCACAAAAATGTTCTAATAAAATTTGCAACTAACTGGCAGAAGTCTTATTGATCTTCCATCATTACTCCAAGGTCTTGATATTCCATCATTACTCCAAAGTCTTGATATTCCATCATTACTCCAAAGTCTCGATATTCCATCATTACTCCAAAGTCTTGATATTCCATCATTACTCCAAAGTCTTGATATTCCATCATTACTCCAAAGTCTTGATATTCCATCATTACTCCAAAGTTTCGATATTCCATCATTACTCCAAAGTCTTGATATTCCATCATTACTCCATGAGGTTTCACTCCCACTGCGAGAGTGGAGAGAAAGTTCCATTTGGCATGAGGTGCTAGTTTTTTGCACATCTCAAACTCCACAAAAATGTTCTAATAAAATTTGCAACTAACTGGCAGAAGTCTTATTGATCTTCCATCATTACTCCAAGGTCTTGATATTCCATCATTACTCCAAAGTCTTGATATTCCATCATTACTCCAAAGTCTCGATATTCCATCATTACTCCAAAGTCTTGATATTCCATCATTACTCCAAAGTCTTGATATTCCATCATTACTCCATGAGGTTTCACTCCCACTGCGAGAGTCGCAAGAAAGTTCCATTGGGCCATATGGCGCGATGAATCACGTCTCATCGTTGGCTGCTAATCCGCGTGCTGGCTTCTAATTCAATATTAGCGTCAACGACACCCGGCGTCGCCCTCTTAATCATTTCGAGAGACGCCTTAAAATGAAGGCGAATTTGAACTTAATGGCAATTTACGGGCCGGTCGCGTCGAAGGACGACCTGCGTAATTTGTATTAGAGTTATAGCTCGGCATGGCCTGTCTGAAGTTATATAATGCCTTCAGATGAGAGTGATGGTGCGTCTGAAGTTATGTATTGCCTTCAGATGAGAGTGATGGTGCGTCTGAAGTTATGTATTGCCTTCAGATGAGAGTGATGGTGCGTCTGAAGTTATGTAATGCCTTCAGATGAGAGTGATGGTGCGTCTGAAGTTATATAATGCCTTCAGATGAGAGTGATGGTGCGTCTGAAGTTACATAATGCCTTCAGATGAGAGTGATGGTGCGTCTGAGGTTATATAATGCCTTCAGATGAGAGTGATGGTGCGTCTGAAGTTATATAATGCCTTCAGATGAGAGTGATGGTGCGTCTGAAGTTATATAATGCCTTCAGATGAGAGTGATGGTGCGTCTGAAGTTATGGAATGCCTTCAGATGAAAGCGATGGCAGAGTATGACACTTCGGAAGATAAATAAATAAACCTAAGACAATAATAAGTATAACAATAATAAATAAATAAATAAGTAAATAAGATATAAGCTAAGTTTACCAAGCAAGAAAATTTGAATGCCGCGACTACCATTTTAAAGCAAATGTAATCGTTTATGGTAACTTTCAAGAGTCAACCTAATGAACATTAGGACCTGCTGTCACTTACAGCCTTTATCAAGTTGTGAAAACGTAAGAAAAAATCCATGAATTCTTTTTTTAGCATTAACACCACCCGGAGCAAAGGTGAAGTCAATGACACCAAAATCTAGGAAGACAAAATTGCTGCAGAGTGCATAGCTTCAATATATCTCCAGAGACTATGTACATTGAATTTCTGTATTCAGATTAATTTCACTTTTGAAGAACATTCCTTGAAGCCTGGTGCCTGTGCGTGATTGGAGTTCTGGGTGCCTGTGTGTGATTAGAGTTCTGGGTGCCTGTGCATGATTGGAGTTCTGGGTGCCTGTGCGTGATTGGAGTTCTAGGTACCTGTGCATGATTGGAGTTCTAGGTGCCTGTGCGTGATCAGTTTACGACGTCATGGGACTAAGGTAGTATCCCGAAAATTGGCCACGTGACTCATACGTGTAGCTGTATTATGATATTTAATATCATATTTCATTCTATTTCACTCTATTCTAATGTAGAAAAGTCAATCAGAAGCTAGAATGCCTATCCCATGATCACCATTCCTTAATTTTTCTTTTTCTTTCTTCAATTCACCAGCTAACTATGCTCAGCCCGTGATTATCATTCTTTAAATATTCTTTATTAAATTCACGAACTATCCATGCTTGGTGTCTCACTGGTACTCGATTCGGTGATCTTTTGTCGGCATTTTTAGCCTTAAGACATCGGTGATGCCCGCGTATGTGGCCTTCCTCTAACGCTTCATTCAAGAAAAGATTCCAATTCCTTTCTCGAAAATTAGCATCTAACTCTGTGCTATACATCAAATGTGTAGTTTGGCTAATGGTATTCAAGTCTAAACTGAAAACAACAAGCTGGGACTGCCATAGAAACTGTAAGTCTCGAGCTTGTCTCTCTGGAGAAGGGAAGCCAAATGTCTCTGCGTTTGCCAGCCGTAAATTTCAATAAGGAATTTATGAGTAGCCTCCCCAGAGTAGCATTATCTGAATGTAGCGTGGCTCGTACGAAAAATATGAGCGTTTTGAAAGAATTTCTACACTTCCGTGCATAGGGGTCTCTAACACTTGCATTTTCAGAAACTACTGCATTTTGAACGTTTGCTCCCTGGAAGGAAAGTTCTACGGGTATCTTATTTTGTTTTTTATGAATAATTAGGCATGCAGTTTTCTATGAAAGATAACATGAGAGAAAAATAGGTTTCTCAGTTACCTTGCCATTTATGTTTTGATGTTGACTCTTAATGTTGATGTAGACGAGCGTCAAGTGCTTTCCCTCTTGCTAACCTTAAGTTAAAATTGAACATGTTTTCCAATTTCAAATTTTTACCATAAGTCGGGAAACTAACGTGTTTAATTAAACCAGAAAAGTCAGCAGGGAGGCGTAGCAACCGTAATAAAAATGCAAGAGCAAGATTTTAAATAAATAAAAATACAGGCTTATGAAATTATCTGTGTGATGTGAAACTATGAAATAGAAGTCATGAGATACAACATTATCGTCCATAATAGTCCATTGAAACGCTACAGCGAGTCATCGTGGGTAGTTTTTAAAATTTGTGTTTCTCATCTCCTTCATTACAACATTTCACCATCATTTACGTCATTTATGTGCCGAAGCAAGAGGTACACCGAATATTATTGTCATGTTCCAAACGCGGACACCGAATTTTTCAGTCATTTTCCAGAGACGGACACCGAATTTTCCAGTCAAGTTTCAAACACGGAGGAGGACAACCGAGTTTATGAAGCGAGAGCTGCATTTCGAAGCTGGGAGTGTATGTTATGTTTGGGCCACGGCCTGGGCAAGCTGTCGGCCTCGCCGAAATTAGGAGACCAACGCCCCCACGAATAATGCAAGTCGATGTAAATAATAACTGGAGCTCCAGCCTCCGCATTTGTGCCCAGCGATGTTTCTCAGCTCGGCTCCCGACAACCTCAAGTTCACTTGGGTACGAAAACGGTATATCTGAACTGTATTTTGAAATTTAATATATAAAGCAGATATTTTCTAAGGAAATAGAGCTCTTCTGTTGTGTCGGCTGACACGAAATTAAAGGAAAGAAAGGTGTTAGGGAGTACGCTCAGTTGAGGTAGAATTTAAACCCTTGTGTAGCACTTGTACCGGCTACTTTTGCATTGGCTTAGAACTAAATAATAAAATCTATTGAACTTAGCAGATACTTTCTGAGGAGATGGAGCTCTTCTGTTGTGTCGGCTGAGGCGAAATTGAAGGGAAGAAAGATGGTTTTGAGATGTGTTATTAAAACACAAAAATTCAGCAGTAGTGTCCTTTTTCAGCATCAAGAACATACATATTATCTACCGTGGTCAAGTGCCATTAGAGGAGCACTAGATAGTGATTTGTTCTATACCCTTCTGGATTAACAGCTGCTGAGTAAAAAGTTCCATTTTACTCTATTGTACTTAATACAGGAAATTAAATTCGTGAAGTACTAATCACGACATATTCCAGACACTGTAGATGACAAGCGAACTTACGCATTCAGTTAGTTAAATCTTCGAATGCACCGCAACTTCAATGATTGCAAGCAGCTTGTATAGATTGTAGCAGTGTAACCTGCATTCTCGAAAAAGCTGAGGAAAAAGAAAGAAAGAAAAGATCAAAAACAGTTATTTCCAACAAATATGAAACAAAAAGCTCGTCATTGGTTTTGGGACGCCTAAAATGTAGGCGAGGCCAGTTGTTGTTATCGTTACTAGAGGACTCATAATTGATAGATAACAATTAATATGGATGGTACATAGACTCATAACGCGTAATAAAATCGCAGCAATAATTTTCTCAAGAATACGTCCGTTTATCGTTAAAAATACATCGGAAATATTATTTTTCAACAATATATCCGAAATGTATTTTTTTTCGAAAGTTCATCCGCAATGAATTTGTTCAATAATACTTCCCAAATGTATTTATTTTAGAAAATACATCTGAAATGTACTTTTTTCAACAATGCATTCGAAACGTGTTTTTTTTCACCAATACATTCAAATGCATGATTGACGGTCTAGTCCCTAGTATACAGGGACTATACAGTAAGTATTCAATATAGTACACAGTAAGTACACTATGGTACACTTGCTATACATACAGTTAGCAATATCTTAGGAAAAGAGCTCCTAGGACATTGCTGAGGTCAGAGCCGTCCTGGTCAGAATCTGACCTTGTCCAGATCTATCAGATCGATGATCCAGGAAATGGACAACTGTGGACACACCGCAAGGAGACTTTCAAGTTATTATTACCAGTGCACACGGCCCGTCAAAAAAGACAGGATTAGAACTCGGACCAACATGGCTTTCCCATGATTTCCCATGCTAATGTATACGTTTCCTATACTTTCCTCAGTCTCAACTGCTGATATTCTATACAAGCTAATCTAACCTACCAATACACGTGATGTTCATTCCGACCCTGAATCTGCTGTGTACCGAAAATTGTGGAGTTGATGATGCTTGTATCACAGATACGCTCATCACACACTTAGTGCTGGTGGGTGTGACACACGGGAAGGACGGACGCGGCTCTGATTATAGTATAGAAGATAGATTATTATTATTTAGGCTAGGGCTCCTTAGGCACAAAATGGTGATCTGAAAGCATAGATTCCCCGATTTATTGTAGAAATCGGGGAATCTATGCAATACTTGTTTTCCCACTGAAGATACCCAGACCATACTGTAGAAATAGCAGGAGAAGAGACAAGGAAGAAATCACAAAGGAGGCTCGAGAACTGAAAAAAGCATGAAATGTGTTGAAGATAGAAGTTTTGAAGGCCTGTTTAAAGTTAGGGAAATCTAAGTGCACTTCCTGTAGTGTTAGATTTATACAGTACAATGTACAGTACTTCTCAGTCCTGATAGCTCAGAATAAACCAACCTAACCAACCTAAGCCTTTTTCTTTATCCTATGCCTCCAGAATACACCTTTTTAGCTTCAAATTAAAATATGTGAAGTTCAATTTAAAATTTCTAAAGTTCAATTTAAAATATGTAAAGTTCCAATTAAAATATGTAAAGTTCAAATTAAAATTTGTGAAGTTCAATTTAAAAAT
>JACJUY010003107.1:38164-74458 GCA_014220935.1 Platorchestia sp. MABIK | reverse complement strand
CATATTTTAATTTGAAGCTAAAAAGGTGTAGACAGACTTTGATTATCTAAACCACAAAAACATCCTCAAAATACACAGAAAATTTTGAGACTCAGAGAATACACAGAAGGAAGTCAAAGATGAAAAGAATGATTCTCTGTTTCTATGCAATGTTTCCTGCGTCAAGATACGGAGACAAATGCACGAACGATGATTTTACAATTTTCTTCAATGATTCTTGAATGCTTTAAATACAACAAAAAATAGAAGAACGAAGAATTTCTGTTTTTCAATCATGATTCATAAATTGGTCGCAATACAGAGACAAAAATATAAGAACACTGATTCTCTGTCGCAATCATTTTTTATTCATGTGACAATCACTCCAACCTACTCCGACCTCGATACTGTTCGAATGATTGTCTCTGGCTCAGAATTGTCTCTTCCAGTCAGCAATGAAAGCAATTCGATTATTTCTCATGTCGTTCATATAACCCCCAAGGCTTACACCACGGTAGAGGAAACAAGGTAGAGTCATTTCTGTGAGGGAAAATGCACCTAATCTTGTTCGGCTAGCCAATGAAACGGCTTCATTTCAAACAAACTATTTGACGTCGCCACTGCGACATAACGTTAGGTCATTATTTCTCTTAGGACGAAAACGAGAGACGGTTGACAAATCGACAAAAGTCGCGAGACACACATCAATATTTTGAGAGCCGGCAATGAGAATAACTTTAAAGCCCTACTGTAGATTTGTGATAAATTATCAATCTTGCGATGCCTCTTTCCAACAAGTCAATTTAAATTTTATTGACAGCAGAGATTCAAGCGATGATTTTAGCGCGTCTTACAATGGTATTATGTAATTCATGTTCATGATTCGTGTTTTCGTAGTTGTTCCATTTCGTTTATGAAATACCTCATTTCTTAGTTATCTAACGCGGAATGAACTAGACTAATCAATTCCAATTTTGTAATCAATAGATCTTCAGTGACTAAGAACGAGTTTTGAACAAATGGTAAATCTACACTGAAGTATTCCCGTATTTTTCGCAAGAATTACAGTAAATTTATTCTTCCAGCAATACCGTGTGAGATGAAAATAATATAGAAACCAATTTATATCCCAAAAGCTCAAAAATTTTAATGTTTTTATGGTTCAACCCACTTTCTCCCTTGGAAACCTTAAATGGTAAGTTGCATCAGTTACCAGATTCTAGAAGTCTATACGGGATATAAATATAAACACATATATACAATTTTAGTATCTTTAGCTTTCAGCACAATTCATTTCGAAGAATACAAAAAATGTATATATAAGCATGAAAATTATGAATATCTATAGATTATGAAAATGTCTGCAAATTGCACGGATCAAGTATTTCATTTGAAACTGTTAAAATATTTCAGTCGAAACTGTTACATCTGTAATTTAGTTTCAATCTTAACGTGTATTGTTATAATTAACTAATTTATTCATTTAAATTGCGAGTTAACTTTGAGATGGTACACTCCATAGCATGAACCCATGAAATTCTGTTTCAGAACTCTGCGGTTAGAATTTCACTTGAAACAAACTGAAACGCAAATTACACTTTATCTAGCGTGCGACTAGGGTGAAAACGAACCTTGGCTTTTTAAATCGTCAGAAAAACTATTCCAGTCATCTTCAAATTCGAGAAAGTTTATACAAAGCAGTCATGTGGGACCATTGAAGCATAAGGAAAGGAAAAATTAGTTAATATTAAACACCTGCAAACAGTCGCTTTCTATCTACTTTAAACTAAATGAAAAAATTAATTTCAGAAATTAGATATATGTGAACAGTCTTTCATTGCACACTTTTTACCTCAAAAAAGAAAAATACTCAATAAATCATAGATACAATGTTTTCCACCGTCAACTTAAAATCAAAGAAAAAATACCCATTTCGAACGCTAGACGCATGTCCGTAAAGCGTATTTTCACTCCTACTTTAAGGTAACGAAAAGAGGCATTTCCAACAACAGACATATTTTAGCTATAACTTCAATTCCAAACTTAATTAATTCAATTAAATTTCAAACAATTTCAATTTCAAACCTAAGTTGAATTTCAAACCTAAGGAAAAAAGCCATTTTGAACTCTAGACGCATGTCCATAAAATATCTTTTCTCTCGTACGTTAAGGCCAGAAAAAAGAGACATTTCCAACAACAGACATACGTGAGCTATGAGGCCACGCACCGCTACCTATATAGAGCGCGAGGGCACCTCATTAGGAGGAGGATGGCTCATTAGTTCTCACGACGTGCGCCGTCTAATGTGATGAGAGGCGAGCACGGAACATACCGCTGCGATCTCACGAGCCGAGATAGCTCGAGCACCGCATTTGGCATCGGCCTGTTGTTGGTTAAACCTCACCTCAAGCGCTTCCAAAAATACTCTAGACAGTATACCCAAGAGTTCCAAATTTCGTTTAGTTGTGGAGAACCCCTTTGAGTGCTTGGAGAACCACCTTGAGTGCTTGGAGAACCACCTTGAGTGATTGTAACGATATTTTGAGATTTTGGAAGAGTTCGGTGGGTTCTTAGCGCCAAATAAGGTTTCACCGTAGCCTGGAGGAGTCACGTATTTTAGCACACAAGACGCTGCGCCGACACTGTTTTTGGCGCTGAAATGCTCTCGCCGTCGCGGTCCAAGAATTATGACGACGTCGCTGACGCCCTCAAAGTAACGGAGCTGAATGTCTTCCAGCGTGGATTTATATCATCATTTCCGACATTAATAAATTTACTACATTTACACCGAGGATAGTAAACATTACAAGTCTCTCCTCTATAAGGTTTATGCCATCACTAGTCCACCCCCCTTTATTTGAAATGAGAAAGAAGGCGATATGAAAGAGAGGCTGTAGGAACTGAAAAATTAAGTCTTTCGAGAGTTGATGAGGCCGAGCTTGTATCACAGATACGCTCATCACACACTTTCGGCTGGCTTCGGACAGACAGACAGACAGACAGACATGTCTGCCTTATTATAGTATAGATTTCAGACATGACTAAATTTACTACATTTACACCTGGGATAGTAAACATTACAAGTCACTCCTCTATGAGATTTATAGCTTCATACACAGGGACTGTAAAAATCACAACACATTTCATTTGAGATTTCAATCTCCATGTACAATGATTGCTAACATTACGACTCTCTTCTGCGTGAGATTTCCGTCACCATACACAGGGAGGGTAACTATTACAAGCTTTCCAGACTTGGGTGACTAACAAATATATCTATCCTGACATTACCCGTGATAAAAAATAATATTGTACTTGCGCACTGGGGAAACTCGTATCACAGATACGATCATTATGGCTATCTGTGTGAGCATGACTGTAAATCCCATCAGATTTACGCCATACTACATTTACTGCATTTATACCACGCTACTCAATGATTGTAAGCTTCACACTACAGCAGTCAATTGTGCTACAGTTTAAAGATGAGAATGGTATTTTAATTTATGCAAATCGGTTTACTTAATCGCGGTGTTGCTCATATTACAACATCATTTAAAATTTCACCCATGAAAAAAACTGCTCATAACATTTTTCCCTGAATTCTGAAATTACAAAGAAAACGAGGAGTTCAGTAGCATAGATGACTTTCACCAAAGTTATATCGTTATTTAGTATAACTGTACAGGGTATGTAGATATGTAGTACGTAGTGATATGTTTTTATATATTCAACGAGAGAGCGTCGGAAAACATATTAGACTAAAAATAGGGGTAAAATTCAAATATAGTCTAGGAGTGCAGCACTTCCAAAGCAATACAGTGCTTTGGATATACAGTGTGGCACCAATAATTTTATTATTATACACCAATACCTTTATTATTATACACCAATAACACCAATAACTTTATTATTACATACAGTGCGGCACCAATACAGTATATGCCGTGAAGAAGTGAAATTGGGTTTCTTCCTGTTGGAGTTCCCCATGTTTCTTCGCTAACTTTCGACGTTTAGGGAGACAAATGCGCTATTCACTTACCCCTCAAGCACAAATATTGCAAAAATACAACTTTATGCATAAAATTTACAATTATACTATTTATGTTGTGGAGCGTGGCGTAGAAAAGTCGACTTAGCAGAACGAAAGGAAAGATCTATACGGCAAAGACGACATAGATTCATCAACATTGCGACCACAGAATAGCAGAGCGATGATAGCACGAATGAGGTCCGGTGCAGAAATAGACGTAAAAGCTTTAATGGTAGTTACATGTACTATCAAATCTAGATTAAACAACATTAGGAATACATTGCTCTCAATCATTTGTTTCGACTAGTGACATGGGTACTACGATACTCATGTGTGTGTAGCTAATAAGGATCCTAACTTTGAGATATTTTAAAAAAACAATCATGAGTTCTTTGCATCATCTTTATTGGAAATAAACTGTTTTTTCTTTCTTTCCCTGTGTTGTTGTGTTCCCTTGCGAATTTTTTTCAACGAGGCACTTTAAATAGAACTCTAATCACAAATTCCGATAAAATACGTGAAAGAAACCGTTGCCTGCATGTGGTGACAAATTAAGTAATATATCTAAGAAACTGCCAACTATCAACTAACTTCCAGCGCTACAAAACTTAGCAATTTGTGTTGGTACAAAATGAGATGAAGATAACATCCGGTAGCATATCGAGATTTAAGTTTCGAGAAATATTTTTACTGCAGTAAAAGTTGGTAACTTGTGTCGGTTTCGAAAATAGGAAAAGAGAGGTCAGCATATCTGGGGCAGGTCGTCAGCACTTCCGCATAGAAATTTTAAGACAATTTATGATCACTGAGGCTGTAAAATACTTGAACTCGAATTGTTGTTGTAGCCTGAAATCCGACCTTCCACTGTATGAAATCAGCAATCACACCTTTCAGTAGTCACAAACTTAATTTTCAATAATACTCAATCATAGCTAAACGAACACACGATTCAGTTAATGTCTGCTATTTTCAAAATTGCTTATTACAATCAACTTTAAATATGAGCTTAATTTTAAATTTCAGTGTAACACATTGTTTAACGCATTAACCCAACTTAACTTAGCCCACTAAGATTTTTGCGTTCCATGGGTTTCACAATTATTATGTTCAAAGATATACACTCGCATCACACCAATGGTGATTCACAGGCATGCTAACAAAAGCATAACTGCTTGTAATCAGGGAGGACTAAAATAGCTGTAAAAAAATCGTAAAATATACAGCAGGTTGCATCTAGAAAACCGTGTAATGGAAGCAAAAAACGCAAACTCTTTAATATTGAATTGAACATTTTCTTCACATCCTATTGAGTTTTGCGCAAAATAGTTACGATTTTCTCTATGGTCTCCAAATTACACGGAGCAGTACTTGCATTTCTCCTCGTTTTATCTCTTTGTTGTTTATTTTATCTCAGGTTCTTCTTACTCGTTGAATCTGCACAAATGAAACTGAAGTTTAAAGCTTTAGCAACAGAGCTCCATTGTTTTTAAATTTGATTCGCTCAGACCGCACAAATGAAACTCAATTTTAAAGCGTTCACGATTGAGATCCATTGTTTTGAGATTTTATTCATTTCGTAGTGCCACGACAACTTCGCGATACTCAGGAAATATTTAACGCCTTCGCCAAACCAAGTCCATTGGAGTTAATCCCCCAAATGCAGTAGCAAAAGCACGAACTTTTGAGAAATTATAGAGCTCACTTGCTAAGCTCGCAAGGTGGAGGTACGTAGGGAAAACTACGTAATTACCTGCATGATACAGATACCTAAGCACGCGACCGTCATTAGCGAGAGAGAGACAATTTCTCGCCCGATTAGAACAAAGTAACTGTCACGCAGAGTATAAATTCTTCGAGAGTGATGCGTTTCGAATGAAACGTTAGCGTTCTTAGCACCTAAAGCGTTAAACAACTCCTCACGAACTGCATGAACCTTCGACTAACGTCTCTGATTTTGGGTTTCATAATTTGACTTCACAGCCGGGAACGGAATGTCCGAAATTAGGCATTAGTAGAGTTTTTACAGCACAGCCGGTTTCATGTTATACGATACCATTTTATTTCTGGGACCAATTGCTATTAGAAAAATTGAGGTTCTCATAAGACAATGTGTAATTCGAGGCTCTACTACGGTCACATTCTTTCCAGACAAGCCACTTCGTGACCTATAGTATAAATTGAGCTCTTCGTACTCTAACTTTCACCAAAAATCCACATTCTATACCCCTAACCCTAAAACTTCACATTTCCCACCGCAGACCTACTAACTCCTCGTCCTCTTTATAACACCTGCACCCGAGCCTCCAACACCATTCATTACAGACCTAAAACACATATTATCAATTCACTTTACAAATTTCAAAGCACTTTCTGAATCACTTTCAGCTCGTGACGCATTATAATTTCGTCGACCTCAGTATACGACTTCCTAATTTGGCGTCTCTTTTACTCTAAGTTGCTAATGTTTGTGCTGATTACTTATGGTAGATCAAGGTTTCATTTTTACAGTACCTTTATACTCTAGTCCATCGATGTGTACCTAAACCAGAATTTAGTGTAAAATAAGCTCTAGTTTAGTAATAAGAATGAAATAATAAATCCTAATCCAAAAAATAAGCATCTTGTGTAGTAATTAAAGGGAGCTAAACCTCCATTTGTTCGTCAATAGAAGCTATAGAAACCAAATCCCTGATCCATAAAAGAACGGGAAATTTGTTTTAAGATTTTCAAACATATTGTATTTAATAGCGATATTGTGCATCGAACAGGAGAGTCATCGTTCGGCAGCTCGAAAAACACTCAAAGTAAAACGCACGTAGTTTACCAGCTTCGATAACGAATGATACTTAGGAATTAAACAAGATACAGAACTGAAATCCAGTGTTTTGTGAACATTGAACAAGCCTTACCTGACTGATTCCCGACAAGCTCTAATCAAAATTAAAACTCCCAATTCATCATATATACGCATGAAGCAATGAAATTACTAATATATTGCAATAAATCTTACCAACATCAAACACAAGCTGTAAAAGTCACAGATATTTTACAAAAATCTTACCAACATCAAGCACCATGTGCGGAAGTTCAGTCTAGTGCAGTTAGCGCATCTTGGCGCGCAGTTTTGAAAATCTTGCGTGTGACAATTTCGAGTCGCAACCGAGCAGCGCAGATGAGAAGCTATACGCCCCGACGCAGACGACACAGCAAGCCAAGACAGACTGTTTTGATATTCGACAAGTCATCAGCTTAAGTAAACAGAACTCTTTGGAACAGCGCGCGAAGACAGGCGGAACTATGAGGCTTCCATGCAGCGCTCGTTGAGAAGGAGGCGGGAGTGGCCGTTCATATTCACGGGTCTACTTTTGCTCGTTTGTCAAGTCGAGTGTGATGGCATCAAGTCGAGGTGAGAGTGATAGCATCAAGTCGAGGTGAGAGTGATAGCATCAAGTCGAGGTGAGAGTGATAGCATCAAGTCAAGGTGAGAGTGATAGCATCAAGTCGAGGTGAGAGTGATGGCATCAATGAGATGGAGGCCAATATATCGTTCATTGAGAAAAGCGTCATAACTCAGAATTTTGGAAAGTTGACTTATCCATGCTGTTAAACTCGCCATTTCGCTCTACACATTTTGGTAAAATCGTCATAATTGACAAAATTGACCGAGAGAAAGGATTCTTTAAAGCAGTTTGCAAAGTTAAAATCACTTCTCCTGAGAAAACCAGAATTTCGACTTGTGACGTTGTTCTTCCCAATGAGCGAAATGTCCCTCAATTTTGAATCGATTCTCGAGGCACACTTTACCGAGGAGTCTACAGAAGTTCACACGGTATAAGTTGACAAGTATCGAACCATGAGTAGATAAACGAATGTTAATGTACAAGTTTATTCAAAAGTTTTTGTGTGTGTTCGTACTGATCTCACAATTTTATCTTAGTTAATTTTTACTTCGTTTTTCGAATGCGTGAACTGTGTGAAACATTGAACTGGCCAACTTAGCTTATTAGAATAATGAATAGTGTTCATTAATTTTCGATTGATATTGTATCTTAAGCTTTAAGCAGCATCCGCTAAAAATGTTTGCACTGACAAAGTTAGAAAATGGAAGCATAATCATGAAAATTTCTACTCACTAAAATATGTTGCTACTAGTGGACACATAATCTCCGACGAGACTGCTTTTGCATCCAATGTACATGCCCATTCATGACATATATGCGTATATATACATAATTATCTATGCTTGAAAGCACATCCCCTGAAGAAAGACACTGGCTCAGCGGTCGAACTGTGTTTTCTTTGATTTTTTCAACACAGTCTATTTTACGAGCTTAGGTTTTCTTGAGTTGTAAACATAACCAAACTAAATTGTTTTTTGCTTTGTTTCACTGCAGAATTTGTTCTCTTCCTAAATATTTTAAAGTTGAAAATATTAGCGAATTTAAATGTTTTTTGCTGTACTTCACAACAGAATTTGTTCTCCACCAAAAAGATAGCCATAAAAACCTCGTATGTCCACAATGTAAGTATTGTTTGCTGCTAGGTATTTAGTTTTTCCGTGTGTTTTACTTATAACAATATACGACATGATTGGCGTAAATAGATCTTTCTAAATCTTTAAAGACCGTGGCAACAACATTAAATTTCAGACATGCTAAAAAGCATGCACAGTATTACACTTATAGGCTCTCAAATGATTGCTTCACGCACTGTATTTACAAATGACCCGTTGTCAAAATTTTCATTCACCTTCATTTTCACATTGACGCCCTCCAACCAGCATTCGATGATGAATTAAACCCTAAATATTTCAAATGTTGCCTCAACATCATTATGACACACAACATCATAACAACATAATTACGACACACTCTGCCTGAAACTATCAACTACAGCAACATTATTGGAGCTATGTTGGCCACCCAACAAATGGCAGCATTGTTGAAGCTATGTCGGACACCCATACATATGGCAGCATTGTTGAAGCCATGTCGGACACCCAACATACACCAGCATTATTGAAGCTATGTTGGCCACCCAACATACAGCAACCCAACATACGGTGAGCACCGACATGAGACTCCGGGCAGTGATGGCTTCTATGTACAATGGAGCTCTAATGAAACTGTCGGAGCGAAGTTCGCATCAGACGCAAACATTACGGGTGGACGCACCTGCACTGAGGTGCAATGCTCACCTTCGAGGTTACAACGCCCGTAATTTGTTCATCTATTGCAATGGGACAATGAATTCCTATAGGAAATGAAATAGGTCGGTAGAGGTAATGTGGACATGAGTTAGAAATATTTCTAGCGTCGTGTTTAGATCTCATTCTCACACAAACTTGGGACATTCATTTAGCGCAATGTTGTGTTGGAAAAATTCCTTCTTTTTTAATTATACACGTACAACTCACTCGCGCTCAATTTTGCAATGCTTTTTGTGTGGAAAGTACATTTGAGATTTGAAAGAATGTCTTGCTATCGATCTAAAAGACTTTTAAAAATTAAGAAACATATTTTTCTATTGCGCGAATCAACGAGGTTCTGAGGAAACGTAAAATGACTTTAAAATATTCACAGCGTCCACAATGAATTCGCTCAGTAGTCAAACAACAATATTTTTGAACGGCTTTAATCGTACCAATTTTCTTCAGCAGTAAAGTTATTTAAAATTAGATCCATATTAGGTGGCTTAAAACGAATGTTTTCACTGTTTGACTGCTCAGTTTCCTTGCATTTTATTCTGATGCAGATGTTTATTGACATAGATCTAGGCTTAATGAGTTGACTCAAAGAGAAGTATTTTATATAGCAAAATTAAATATCATTAATATCACCTGACACAAAATTTAAAAATACATGACGAATAGTCAGTCAGAGGATGAGAACATGGTTTGGAGACACCTTTTGTACAATAAGTGCACTGCTAAAGCAATTACTTCAGGTAATATACATAATAAAAGGGTTCTCTATGCATGTGGAATGAAGCGCTACTCTTATTTACCACAGAATAACGTTACCCTGAATCAAATCGAAACCTTCTTTTTCTGTTAAGGTGTTCTTTTGAATACATTCAGGGGTTGTTTTTTGTTCAACGAGGTGCTGCCCATCAAATGTTTATTTTCTAACTCTTCTTGATTAGACCATGCAGCTATAATTAACACCTCTGAGGACTTTTTTGACTGAAGATTAAATTAGGGTTATACATCATGTAAATTAATTTGATTTTTAAATTCTAAGTAAATATTTCTATCCAAAATAATGATAGTTTACAAAAGTTATTGTGTACCACCAAGCCAAGTTTTAGTCAATTGGCTCGAGTAAGCACAAAATTTTTTTTCTCGTAATTTTCGAAAAATCCGCATTTATCATACAAATGACTTTAGTCAAAGAGACGTCAAGAATAGCGTCTCTTTGACATCAAGATGTCAAAACATTGAGGAGTTACATACACGCCTTCACTGTTAGAATTGCTTTGTTCACAAAAGCCTGGCTCAGGTGAAGTAATTTTAACTGTCAACATCGAGTTGGCCCTGGTGCATTGATTTTACTGAGGGTCTCCTGATCCAACGACTTTAACTGAACTTTGAAGTAATGCCGAAGGCTGACAATAGGTTTCGAAAATGTTTTTTTGATCAACTATGCAGTAGAAAATTCTACAGGGTCGTCCAATGCTGAACGTTTCTTTATGATCAAATTTTATTGTAGAATTGATCAAATTTGAAATCACCGACCGCAAAAAGCTCGTTTATCAACTTTAGTATGGACTTGTTACCAGCACGCCAAGGTTACCAAATGCTGTATGCTCTTTAGGGTAAAATTTGATTGAACAATTGGCTAGATTTGAGGTTATCGACCATAGATAACCTCCAATCTGGCCAAAAAATTGGCAAGATTAGTGGTTAAAACTCCGAGTTTATCAACTCTGCGATGAATTTGCCAACAACACACCAAAGTTTATAAATGCTGAAAACTCTTCATGCATGGCTAAATTTCGTGCAGAATTTACCAAGTTTGTGAACGCTGACCCCAAAAATTTGTTGTTTATCAACCTTTGCGATGGACTTGTTAGCGAAACTTCTTCAAGGCGAAATTTCGTGGAAAATAATCAAGTTTGCGAGCATTGACTTCAAAGAAAGCCGAGTTCAGCAACCTGTTGATATTGTCTCAAGCACACCGAAGTTGAGAAATACTGAAAGCTCTTCATGCATAGTCAAATTTCGTAGAACATCAACCAAATTCGCGAATATTGACCCCAAAAATCGGAGTTCAGCAACCCTGTGATAGACTTGTCTCCAGCTCACTAGATCGCTGCTCACACGAGCCTCTCAGACACACTTAGTTGTCTTCAAACACTGCCTGGCTTCTTCAAATCTTGACATAATTATTACATTGTCGAGTTACTAGCTCAAAGACAGTCTATAAATAAGTAAATAAAGTTCTTCAGTACTCCTACGCACATAACTTGAGAGTCTAAAAAAAACGTTCCTGACGAAATAGGAATTTTCTGTACAATTGTTTTAGCTTATTGTGTTAAGGAAGTAGAGCAAGTGCTCGCACACAATTTATTGTGAAACTCTGCGTAATTGATGTTTTTACAAATTTCCCGATGAAAGCGAATCAATAAATTGAAAGTCTTTCAAGCGTTGTCTGCTTTGATGTTTTTCTATGTACAACAAACTGGAAAAAGCTCTGTACTGCTGATAGAAAATGAAGCTTTCTCCGTTTTAAATTAATTTTTATTTCTGCGCGCAAAACAATACTTTGTGATGCCTTTCAGACACAACGACTCTAATGTCTCTTATGCGTTCCTAATTTTCAAAGGAATGAGACGAAGTATATTTCTCATCAAGATATGAAAGACGTGGATTATCACAGAAACCAGAACTGGCGTTTCGTGACAAAATGATCACATAAAATTAAAAATTCACCTTTGGTCATTATGTTGAACGTTTTGCACAAATCCTACACGTCTCTCATACTCAGTTGCACTAACAGCAAAAATGTACTCAGGATTTCGAAGGCAGTCAAGAGATGCAACTTTGAAGCTACGCACGTGGCATCTATTTTGATCATCCTGCAAAAAAAAAAAAAGGCAAATTTATTATTGAAGCAGCAAAATGAGGTAAATTTATTACCCTAGCGCCAAGATGAAGCAAATTTATCACCCAAGTATCAAAATATAAGAATTTTTACCCAAGTAATGAAACGTAGGAATTTTTACCCAAGTAATGAAACGTAGGAATTTTTACCCAAGTAATGAAACGTAGGAATTTTTACCCAAGTAATGAAACGTAGGAATTTTTACCCAAGCATCAAAATGGAGCAAATTTATTACCCAAGCTCCAAAATGGAGCAAACATTTACTCTTGCACCAAAATGGTGCAGACTTATTGCTCAAGCTCCAAAACGGAGAGAATTTATTACACAAGTATCAAAATGAAACAAGTTTATTACTTTAGTATTAAAATAGAGACGATTTATTACTTAAACGGTAAAATAGAGCAAACTTTTCACTCAAGCAGTTCACTGAGGTTGTAGTTAATTCTGTGCCAGCGAAAATGAAAACAAAAGATGTGCTTTAATCCCTAGAGGAGCAAGATTTCTTCACAGTCTAACTTTTTCACTGCCTGCATGCATGTTTTTCACAGCCTAAGCCTAAGTGATTTAATCGCTTAGATGGCTTAGGTGGCGAAAAACATGCATGCAGCCAGCGAAAAAGTTTGACTAGGCTGTCTCGTATATGTGACGTGACTGCTCATATTTTTTACTATATACGATCGAGTATAAATTGGATCCCAAATAAGCGCAACTGATGAGCGTTTTATAGTTACATTTTGTGAAAACTCTCTTTAAACGAGAAGCGAGTTTATAATCTTTAACGCTTTTCCCTATGGTAAATATATGGTGAAAAACGTTCAGAAATTTCATGAACAGTTCATAAACTCATCGATGAGGAGGTCAACTTATGTGAACTGAGTCAGGTGCTGAGTTAGTTGATGATTAAACTTCTGAATAAGTTACTGAGTCTTGCTTTATCTCGCTGAACTATTTGAGGATTCTGCTACAGAGTCAAGCGTTGAGTCAGTTGGCTTATCACCTCATGAGTGAGTTGCTAGGCTAAGTTCGTCGTTTACTAAATCTGCGGCTAAATCAGTGGCTCAGTAAAGAGCAGGTTTGGTGGCAAAGACAGGCATTGAGTGAGGCACTTTTTGCAGCCGACAGGAACTTTCGTGGTTTTTAAGAAATGATTTTTAAAATCAGCCGCAGCATTAATGTCTCCATTTGATGATAATTTCGTTAAAATGAAACGTTCGAGTGATTTTAATCCATGAAAATGCAAGCGGAATTTGGGGAAGAGATTTCAATTTTGGATGGTAAAAATCGATGATCATCGCCTCATCATGAATTCGATTGCCGTAAATGGAAGGATAAAAACTGCAAAAAAAAGGTAAAGGTTGCAAAAAATAAACATTGAAGCTGCAAAAAAAAAGGACAGAGGTTACAAGTAGAAAGATAAAGGCTGCAGGAAGAAGTATAGAGGCTGCCAGTAGATAGGTAAAGGCTGCATAAAGAAAGACAAGCTGTGTATGTAGAGATAGGGGCTGCGAAAAAAGATGACGGCTGTAAATGAAGAGATAAAAACCGCGAATAAAGATGTGAAAACTGTAAATTGAGAAGTGAAGCCTGCAAATAGAAGGATATAGACTGCAAATAAATGGAAGGATGAAGGCTGCTAACAGATAGATAGAGGAGGTGGGAATCCAACAGCGCCGTAATATTCCAAGTATTCTATGCAAATACTCAACTCAGTCCTGCTGATAAATTTTTTACTGTCTCCTGTGTAGCGATTGTTGATTGTGATGCTCAATTACTTTTTTGCCAACGCAACAGTAACAGTTAACGTAACAAAGTTTCTACACTAACGTCAATAGTAGCGTGTTGAATACCATAAATATTATTTATGAACGGAAGTTTTTTAGAGCGAGAATTCAACTCAAGTAATAAAGAGAAAATATGTCAATCCTTTATCACATGAGACAGTAATAATGAATGGAAATTTCTTTGAAGATAACCCTTTTATCGCTAGATATGCAGGATAATACTATTATTATTACCCTATTATCGCTTGCTATGCAGGATAATACCATTATTATTACCCTATTATCGCTAGTTGTGCAGGATAATATTATTATTATTACCCTATTATCGTTAGTTATGCAGGATAATTCTATTTTTATTACCCTATTATCGCTAGTTGTGCAGGATAATACTATTATTATTACCCTATTATCGCTAGTTGTGCAGGATAATACTATTATTATTACCCTATTATCGCTAATTATGCAGGATAATACTATTATTAAGTTGAAGATTCCTGGAATTGTTCCTACCAATTGTGAACTTTAGACTGCTCATCTAGCTATAAAGTGAAGACGCTTCAATCTCAGTTACAAGTCAACTGCCATTAGGTTCACTTCGGTTTGGTTTGATTAGGTTAAGGTAAATCAAGTTAGGTTTGTTCCGGTTTGGTTCGGTTAAGTTAGGTTTGGTTAGGCTTGGTTAAACTAGGTTAAGGTAGATTAGGTTGGCTAATGTTAAACTAAGATTGGTTCGGTTTGGTTCGGTTAGGTTAGACTAGGTTCCCTAAGGTTAATTTAGGTTTGGTTCGGTTTGGTTCGGTTAGGTTAGATTAGGTAAGGTAAGTTTAAGTTAGGTTTTCTTCAGTTTGGTTCGGTTAAGTTGGACAGGGTAAAGAGGCTCTTTCGGTTATGTTAGGGGGTTATCAAATTTAGTTCGCCTGAATTCGCTCGGACTCGATGAGGAATGAGGCCTCATGTCAAGCGTCAGAAGTCAACAGTTAGGTTTCTCGTGTCATGAGCCATGTGTCAGAAATTAAGTGTCAGGTGTTAAGTGTTAGATGTCGAGTTTCAAAAGTAAGGTGTCAAGTGTCTTGTAACAGTTATTAGTTGTTTGATATTTCAGGTGGCAGGTGACAGGGACAAGAATCATGTTTCAGAAGTCAGGTGTTCCGAGTCAAGGGTCAAAAAGATGGTGTCAAGTGTCTTGTATTAGGTGCCAGGCGCAAGGCATCAAGTTTGACACCAAGTCCCAGGAATCAAGGGTCAAGTTAGGACACATCGGGTCACGTGAACGAAGCACCGATTTCCGATCCAGTTCGCCTCTCCCATTGACCCCTGAAACAACGCCAGTGTGTTCCCTGCTATGAGAGTAATATGTCTCAGTCCTTAAGTCCACATTGAGGTCCGATTCTTCTTCACGCGGCAAAATTGTGGACATTTTTCTCAGGGCTCAGAATCAATTGGGTTGTCGCGATCTGAGGATTGGTCGCCAAGCAAACAGATTTAAGAGCTCTGAAACAAATATCCTGAGGAGAATAGGTTTCAGATCAAGCGATATTGAAGGATCAAAGTCTTTTACTGTCATTCTTGGCGAGTAAATTTTGGTCGGCCATCCCCTTCTCATTTGAATATGGTTCGCTTCTTTGCTACCGAAGTAGGTTTTTCATTTCAAAGAACGTTTTCATTGAGATGATGCGATTTAACTCAAAAATAGGACCAGATTTTGCTCATGAGCAGACAGATGAAACATTTGTATGTTGAACACACATGGCTCCTGTTCAACAAGGGTATTGTGAAGATTCATTGTGGTGGCTTGCGCTGACGTTATTTTTGAAAGCAATGTAGAAATTAATTCAAAGGTATGATTTCGAAAACTATGTAGAAAAATTTTCAGCATGATTTTGAAAACTATGTAGAAAATTATGGTATAGTAGGATTTTGAAAAAGATGTAAAAATTAGACAACAGCAAGATTTTGGAAGCTATGTAAAAAATTGTACATCAGCTGGAGCATAAATTAGTACTCATCTCTCTAGGAAGCGTGAGTTTTAGCGTTTCAACCAGAATTTCTTTACATATACATTAATATTTGAATATTTTCTGGGAGAATGAGGTAATAATAACGATTAGAACTGCGCGAAAATGTGCTCATTTCAATAATTCGTTCATGTTCTAAGTGCAGAATACTTTTCGTAAAACTGAAACTGAAGCTAAAAAGTAAGGTCAATTTAAAAGCTTAAGCTCATCAAAATACCCAGACCTCGACAATTAAGCAACAGCTGCCTTATTACCTTTGAAGTCTTGCCATTACGTCTTCAACGTTAGTAGTTTGGCACTCAAATCACCGTTATCACAACCACCGTCATTCAAATGGCACTGGCGTCAGGTTGTCACCGACATCAAAGTAAAGGAAGAACCCCCACGTGGGCAGTAGACTTCAAAGAAAAGATCAAGGGAGAAATTCTACAAAAAACATAACACCTTAATGCTTAAGGATTAAGCTTTTGAATCTACAAGATCTCTATATGTAATTTTATGTTTAAAACTTTAATTTATGAAGGGGCAACATATATCTTGAATAATTTTCAACTGCACAAACAAGCCATCATATAACCTCAAATAGAAGCAACTTCATAGTTCCTAATTATTCATACGCTCGGTCACAACACAGGATCCTCTTCATTGGAAGCAAGACTCGTAACTCGATCCCTGCTGAGGTCCTTGAAAGAAGTTCTTATAAAGCTTTCAAAACGAAATCAAAAAAGGTAATGAAGTCAAATCTTTTCTGCTATATATTTAATCTCGATAAGGTAATTGACCATGATTAATGACTTACTGTAGATCTTGATTACGTCTGATCTTCAGTCATTTCTAAAATATACTCTTCTCATCTAACCCTGACAACCTATTGTCGTAAAAATTAGGAATCGAATCTTAGGCGAGCCAATTCATTGATCAGTCTAGTGTGCAACTAGGTTAAGTGTAGTAGATTAAACGTAAATGTACACCTAAAAATAGCGTTTATGATAGGATGCCCTAGAAGTTGCTATACTTATTTGGGCCCACAAGGAGCTGTACTCAAATGCATCAATTGTAACAACCTTAAGAAACAATCTACTGATGTATCACTTGTGGAAAATAAATTGCTTAAAATTGTATAAGTTTCTAAATTGTTATTCCAACTTGTCACGGTAACAGCGTTCAAAGCATCAATTTAAAAGGCAATCTCTTTAAAAAATATTTTTTCATCACTGAAATAAATTGGCATATTCTC
Organism: Platorchestia sp. MABIK; assembly: GCA_014220935.1. Classification (NCBI taxonomy): domain Eukaryota; kingdom Metazoa; phylum Arthropoda; class Malacostraca; order Amphipoda; family Talitridae; genus Platorchestia; species Platorchestia sp. MABIK. The sequence goes on along the minus strand of JACJUY010003107.1, from coordinate 57,307 downwards.
CCTCGTTACTCCGATGGCAACGGCGCCCTAACATCAGCTAATCAAAGTTATAATCTCCGGAAAATCGAAAGATTCCCGATAGGAGACTTTGGGGAATGATAAAAACCTCATTTCAGTTCGGTCGCACAGGTAGGAAGGGGGGGAGGGGGTAAGGTGGTAATTCAATGGGGGTGAGGGGGGGAATGTGAAGGNGGGGCTGAGGGGAGATGTGGGGAGGTGAAAAAAGGAAATAGATAAATGTTATAATAATGATAACGTCAATCCTCGAATTATTTGACATCATTTAGTGCAAGTTTCATCTCATATAAGTGGGAATAAGAAATGATAATGTTAAGGGGGTGTCAAGAGGGGGAGATTGAGTTGGGGGAAGATGCCAAAAGTGACACTAAATAATCGGTATGTTATTGATACAGTCGATCCACGAGTTATCTGACGTCTTTTTATGCAAACTTCACCTCACACGGCTAAGAATAAGTCCCATTTGTTAACTCCCAGTTGCTCCTTAGTCCCGCATTATTATTGCGTAATTAAGGAACAATATTAATTAGTTAAGAGAAATTAAGGAGCAATATTAATAAGTTCATCAACTGGGACTAATTATCACCGGTGTAAGTTGAGGTTCACATAAAATGGTGTTTGGCTCTAAAATCAACGATTTCCTGTTATAAACTAGGAACGAGCGTGTGAGAGTATACCATGTGCAATTACATAGTATAATATAATATAATGTAATATAATATAATATAATATAATACAATATAATATAATTTAACATAATATAATATATTATAATATAATAAAATATAATATAATACAATATAATATAATATAATTTAATATAATATAATATATTATAATATATTATAATATAATATAATATAAAATAATATAATATAATATAAAATCATATAATATAATATAAAATACTATAATATAATATAATATAATATAATATAATATAATACAATATAATATTAAATAATATAATGTAATAAAATATAATATAATATAATATAATATAATATAATATAATATTATATAATATTATATAATATGATTTAATATAATATAATTTACAATAATATAATATAATATAATATTACATAATGTAATGTAATATTAAATAATTTAATTTACATTATATAATATTACCCGTTTATTAAATCACCCGTTTGATCGCCCTATTAACGGGTTTTGGCCACACTCCATAAAAAACGTTCCGATCAAACGGCTGTAAAACGGGTTCCGATGGAAGGCTGTAAAACGGATTCCGATGGAAGGCTGTAAAACGGGTTCCGATGGAAGGCTGTAATACGGGTTCCAATGAAACTGCCGTAAAACGAGATGAGATGACGGTAAAATGACTGCGTTTAAATGACCATGAAAGGTATTTCGATCAAATACTTTAAAACGGGTTCCAATCAAACGACGGTTTAACTGGTTACAATCGAATGACGTATAACGGGTTCCGGTAAGGTCAAACGGCTGTAAAACGGACTCAGAAAATGAGCATTGATCGAAGGAACGTTTTTTATCAACACGTTCCTACATTTCCACGGTTGCTGCGGTCGTATTTACGTATTGAACCTGAAAGCTGGGAATGAATTTCACATCAGAAGAAAGCGAGCTGAAAATCGCGAAGAGTAAGTTGGGTGTCTGCAACTCGGTGAGTACCTCAATAATTTTGCGTTCTTGTAGTTTGTAATCATTAAGATGTTTTCCATGTCTTCTTGCATTTTTATTGCTGGGATTCTCGTATGTATTTCTTAACGTGGAGGTGACGCCAATTTCTCAACCCGAGTTTAGGTTTCTCTCGTCAATTTCGAAATTAATGAGAGGCCCTAATTGGTCTCGTGACAGAATAATTTCGAAGCTTCTACGACTGATTTTTTACCTATTCAATTATCTTTCATCGATTTAATTTGGCATCGCAATGAAGAACATGCTGATGAACATGCTGATGCACAAACATGAGTGGCATGAAAAGAAACGATGGTGCTCAAGTTTTTATGTATTTAATTGCCTTTGATCTGTTTAATTCAGTGTTGACATGATAAACATGATGATACACAAACATGCAGGGCTAGAAAACAAACGTTGATGCTCATGTTTTTTTCATAATTTTCGCTCTCCATATTAGGCGCATGTTCGCTTTGTTTAAAGTTCTCGAAGTTCTAACACAAGATAATGCTCATGTTCTTCTTCATTATAATTTTATGCACCCCATTTCGGGTGCATGTTCGTTTTGCTCAAAGTTCTGATAGTTCTAGCAAAAAATGGTGCTCACGTCCTTCTTTGTTATAATTTTCGCGTTCCACATTACGTACATGTGTGTTTTGCTCATAGTTCTAGCAAAAGACGATTTTCATTCTTCAATGTTCTTTTCGCGTTTCATTTCAGATGCACGTTGGTTTGCTCACAATTCAAAATTCTCATCTCGGTGTCCTGATTTTCTTGCGAAATTTTAGCTATATTCAGGCGATATTTTGGCGATATTTTGGCGATATTTTGGCGATATTTTGGCGATATTTTGGCGATATTTTGGCGATATTTTGGCGATATTCAGGCGATATTTTGGCGATATTTTGGCGATATTCAGGCGATATTTTGGCGATATTTTGGCGATATTTTGGCGATATTCAGGCGATATTTTGGCGATATTCAGGCGATATTTTAGCTATATTCAGGCGATATTTTGGCGATATTCAGGCGATATTTTGGCGATATTTTGCTGTGTGGGAGGCAACTGACCATCGAAGTCTCCAAATGTTTATCGATTGGAGAACAAAGAGCCGGACTCACGCGGTTTCCTCTTCCGTTTTCATTCTTTTTCTTTTCAAGACATCTAAGAAAACCGTGAAGGTTTCCGCTAAAACATTTTTTGGACGACATTGGAAAATACTTCTCTTAAATCTGCATGGAATGAAACGAAAGCATTTGAACAATGGTTTTCGGTTGAATAGAAATGTTTACTCAAACGAAGTCTACTAGATACGGTGAGTGATGCTGTCTTTCGTTCTTGTAACGTATTTCAACACTGCCACTTGGCCCGCTATAACCACCTGGCCCGTTACAACCACCTGATCCGTTACAACCACCTGATCCATTACAACCACCTGGCCCGTAACAACCTTCTTGCTCGTTGCATCCATCTGGCCCGTAACAACCTTCTTGCTCGTAGCATCCATCTGGCCCGTTACAACCATCTCGCCCGTTACAACCACCAGGCCCGTTACAACCACTTGGCCCGTTACAACCACCTGGCCCGTTACATCCACCTGACGCTCATCAAGTAATCTTCAAATCAATTGGAGAAACTAGAATCTTCCAAGCAAGTCGACCACGTATTGCTCATAGCAGATGATTTGTCCATATCATTGAAGAAAGCGAAAAATGATTCCCAAACTTAATCATAAGGAATCTTTTTTCGCCGAAAATTTGAACTGTGAGTTCGTTTTGACATCAGTTCCACTCGAAACGCTGTAGCTTCTTTGACTGATTTAGAAACTTTCCTGGCACCGGAAGCAAAGGACTAAATCAATATTTTCTGGTTAGTCTCAAGCTCCCCAGAAATTGTTGTCAACTTTTCACGCAAATGAAAATTTCGAGAGTCAGTTATCCACTTCAATTCCAGGCTCATTATTAAACACTTTGACTGCAACTGGTTAAGCTGAGTTCAACAACATTCAACTCATATTTAAAGTCAATTGCAGTAAGCTATTTTGAGAAAAGAAAACATTTAACTGGGTTGTGCCTTTATACAGCAGTGATTAAGTATTTATGAAAATTCAGTTTGTGACTACTGGTTGGTCAGCAGCATTATTAAAATCCTCTCCGTGGCCACCGGTGGCTCACGTTCGGTCAAAGCGTTATAGCGAGACAGGTAATATCGATGCTGAGTTTTCCTGTTTACGAACGACCGTTGTTGAAGAAAGCCTTTCTGTTCCCCAGGTGCTTGAGAGAAATACGAGAACTTTGAAATTAGGTGTTCCAATGACCCGAACATTTCATAAAACACATGGCGGAGTGAATGCATACTTAAATTCTACGGCATCCACACTAAATGACAATTCAAATTCATTTCAGCTCTTAAACCCAAATGAGAATCGTTGAAGCATTGAAGTTGGAGTTAAATGAAAATCGTTAAAATGTTGATTTCGATGTCACCATCGAAATCAATCACTAAATGACAATTCAAATTCATATCAGCGCTAAAACCCAAAGATGAATCGTTGAAGCGTTGACTTCAATGCCAGCATTTAACTAAATTCTGAAATAAAAAACAAAGAGCATTGAACTGAAACTTCCAGATCGAAGCCGACTAAAGTTTTCTGCCCACGTAGAGCTCTTCGTTCGCTCGCGGAAAGCTTGCTTCATCTGATCAATTAAAGCAATGTTTCTTTGTGTTGCTTCAGGAAACGCAGACATCAAAGTTTGGTAACTCGGCCCTGCAAGTTGTGAGGCGAGTCTGGACACCTGGAGTGTGTGCAGCGACGGCAGGAGTGAGTTAGGAAAAGGCTGGTGCTTTAAGTTAGCGGAGTGAACTGTTTCTTAGCTGGAGCAGCGTTTTAAGTTGGCGGAGTGAATTGTTTCTTAGCTAGAGAGGCGTTTTAAGTTGGCGGAGTGAACTGTTTCTTGGCAAGAGCAGGATTTAAATTTGGCGTGGTGTGTTGTTTTTTTAGCTAGAGCAGCGTTATAATTTGGCGTGGTGCGTTGTTTTTTCACCTAGAGCAGCGTTACAATTTGGTGGAGTGAACTGTTTCTTACCTAAAGCTGCGTTTTAATCTGGCAGGGTAAACTGTTTATTAGCTAGAGCAACGTTTTATTCTGGCGGCTGAAAATTATTCCTAAATTACTCCTAAAAATTATCATTCTTCACCAATGAACCACAAGAGTTACACAACACTGGGATCACCTTGAGTATTTCATTCGAGAGCAGATTAGATTTGATGATAAGTTAGTAGCCACACGTCGATAGCAGAAATAATACCCCCCTGTAAATGGGCATGTTGTGCTGGGGAATATCGAATGCAGCGATGAAATGCCTCTGCAGCGTCTTCGGTGTTGAAACGTTATAAATAGTAACAATGATAAAAATTTTTTACTTTAATAATTATAATTCTTGATGAGAAAATACAAGGAGTAATAAAATCTTAGTCAATGTAAGGTGTGCGTCAGCCGTATGAATATAAATAATCAAAATTACAATCAAAGAGAAGTACATGCCTCGGAATGACGTAAGTGGAAAACTGAGTAAAGTGAAGTTAATTATATTTCCAATAGGGCGATTCGTCGAGAATCTTACTCGTAGAATAAAAAGAAGAACCAGAGTACAACGCAAACCAAGTTTCCGATGCAAAAGCACCAGGAAGCAAAGACCAGTTTTTGCGATGACTTCCATATGTGGAGTGACACAAATTTGAACAAAGAGTAGCACATAGTAGCACACAGATGCTCTTTCACACATACACATAATCAAGATTTGGCATGGTATCTGCTTTCAACTTTAGCTCCGAATTGGAACGCTCGGTAACACAACACAACGTCTCGGTAACACAACACAACGTCCCGGTAACACAAACACACAAATGTTCATAAAAATATATCTCGCAATCACTCTTCAGTGGAATTACTGCAGAAATCTCGAGCGGAAATTCAACTCTAATGCTTGAAAACTTCCTGCCTTCAGTGCGGGCTAAAATAAGGCTTTTCTGCAGCGGTCTAAAGCTGAAAAAAGCTTTTTTCTCATAAGGCAATGCGGGAATGGCGTTGGTTAGGGTATTGAACCTTGATGTAAGATCTGCTTGACGTACGCTGGGTTGAGCAGACGGAACTAGCAGGTTCTTAAAATGAAAATAATAGGAAAGATAGCTGATTTAAGAATCATTTTAATACGTGAACATTTCTGGTTTAGGCTCAAGCCATTATCAACACCTGCAAAAACAAATTGATGAACAGAAAATACGAAATGGCTAAAAGACAAAAGAATAATCTCTAAATTAATAATACAAAAAAGTTCCTTATTCTTTAATTAATTATTGGTTTTCGAGGAATAGCGGGAGAATTGAGTTAGACGGACGTGTCTTTTGCTTCAGTAGCTGCTAGTTTTAGGCAATTTTTTTCCAGTTCTTCATGATGAAGTAGTTTTATAAGGAAATAATTGAGTTGAGCTATAGGAAAACACTTTTTTGAATTTAATTTTGGCAAAGGAAAAGTTTTGTTAATGTACCCAAAAAGTTTACTGTACTTTATTAACCATTGCACGGATGTTTTTCTACAGTTTGTCGTAGTTGGAATTACTCAAATAAAAAAAGATTTTTTTAAACTAGTTCTCCACCTGATACATGCACGCCCAAAAAAGTTTAGTCCAAAAATGGCCTTTGAATAAGTATTCCAATGCCAGTGAATCAACGAATTTATTTTCGTAAATTCAATAATAAATCATTTATTGAGTTAATATTGAAATAATTTGCCTAAAATAATTCCTTTAATTGATTATCCGTATTAACTTTATAAATAATATTTCTCATGAGAAGAAGAACAAAAAATATCTTCAGTTAGAAGCTATCATTCATTGATAATTTCGTCCGTTGTTAATCATTATGATAGATGCAAATGATCATGATGGTTATGGTTCGCTAAGGTAGGTGTAGACTATTTTTGTGTTCATAAAGGTAGGTGTAGATCATTGCTGTGTAACAATATGGGTCATAAGAGTCACTATTCGAGGGTATTCATCACTGCAGCAGTCATGAAAAATATGACAACTACAAATCACGGGCTACTCTCATTGGTTATGGAACACTGGGGCATTAATGGACCATTATGGCAGCTGTGCGTCGTTTTAGGAGTTATGGGCCATAAAAAATGGGTAAATCATAACAAGGACGAGGCCAGCGTTGGAAGCATTCACGCCTCTAAGTTTACGCTTCTCTGTCTGCTCTTCTCTATGCCTCTAACTTTTCTCTGCCAGATCTTTTCTATGCCTATAACTCTTCTCTGTCAGCTCTTCTTTATGCCTCTAACTTTTCTCTGTCAGCTCTTCTTTACGCCTTTAACTTTTCTCTGTCAGATCTTCTCTATGCCTCTAACTCTTCTTCGTCCGATCTTCTCTATGCCTCTAACTCTTCTCTGTCACCTCTTCTTTATGCCTCTAACTCTTCTTCTACAGATTTTCTCTATGCCTCTAACTCTTCTTTGTCAACTCTTCTTGTCAGCTCTTCTTTATGCCTCTAACTCTTCTTCGTCAGCTCTTCTCTATGCCTCTAACTCTTCTCTGTCAGCTCTTCTTTATGCCTCTAACTCTTCTTCTACAGATTTTCTCTATGCCTCTAAATCTTCTCTGTCAGCTCTTCTTTATGCCTCTAACTCTTCTTCGTCAGATCCTCTCTATGCCTCTAAGTCAGCTTTTCTCTGTCAGTGTGTCTCCGCTGATCCTGGAGAGGGCAGGAAAAGCTTGCTTCGAGCTCGCTACTTTTATTGGAATACAAGGCTTGTAGGATGGCAGATTGTTGCTGTTTACGGTGAGAGTGTGCGAGTCAAAATGCAACCTTGGCCAGACTATCTCCGCTCTTTGTGCGCTCACCGGCAAGCGGTGTGAGGAGAGCGGCATATCAGCCGCGGTACGGGAAGCAAGGTAGGGTCATTTCTATGGGGGAAATTCACTTCCTCTTGTTCGGATAGCCAATAGAACGGCTTCATTTCAAACAGATTTTATGACGTCACCATTGCGACATGTCGTTCGGCCAATAGTTAGGCCAGATCTGGAGCTAGCAGTGTTGCCAGATGCAATATGAGAGCTGCAATTGGTTCGTTGCCATGGCGTCAGCATTGCCACACGGTTGACGAAAAGAAGACTGGTATGACCCTACCCTAAATCAGACTTTCACTCTTATTCAGCACGAGCGTAAACGGCCATATTACGCTGAAAATTATTTCCTTTTTGCGTAATAGCAGGCCAGCTATTAATCATGAATATTTTTTGCGGGCGTCCGCATAAAAAGGCTCCATATTAACTTTCCGCGCTGTGGAATTTCGAGCGATAATTGACCTGGGGGAAAAAACGGGCTCGAATCTTGCCACTCGTTCCGAGGATCCTCGCATGTTTGCAGATGCGATGATCGTGAAAGCCCCTTAAAAATGCAGTAAGCTGCAATTATCCGCCAACACAGTGATTAGTAGCACGGATACAGGGGAGAAAAAAGTAAAAACGTCGTTCTAACCCTACGGTATGGTAATTATTGTTAAGTTCCGAGTTTTACCATCAGAGACCCTGAATAGGCGTTTTGTGAGACCTAAAAATATGGTGAAATCAGGTATACATGTATATACGAGTATATGCAGTTTATCCCAGAAAAACCAGAACCGAGTATTGATTTTCCCGTATCAGCAAAACCATCATTAGAATACCATAAGCATTTAATTTCAAGCAAAATTATGATGGTATTACTGATACTGGTATTCTTATGATGGTATTACTGATACCTGATAATTAAATACTTGGTTCGGGTTTTGGTGAGACATACTGTTTACATATAAAAGGTTAAAATGACCATGATTTCTTTGGGACGCAACAGGAAAAAATGTTGTCCGGTTTGGCCTCTGAGTTTGTACATAGAATTAAAAAAAAATTGCTCGCATCTTTCATTTGTTCCTGGATCTTTTCAGCCCCTAATGAGGGATGCAGCCTAAAGGACTGGAAACGTATTTTGAATACGAACGAATTATACATATGTTTCACTTACTTTTCAAAGGAACCAAAGTATGAGTTTATCCTGCTGATTTTGAAAAAAAAATGAGGATGAGTTTTTTGCCAATAAAAAAAGTAGAAGTTAGCCCATGAAGATTAAGCAAATACAGTGTTACGTGAATATTATAAAAAATTAAGACCTCACTGATAATATTTGAGCATAACTCAATATCCTTATTTTCGCTGGTGTACGAATATTTATGCAAAGGAAAACTGTTTTGCACCTGATTAGAATAACATAGACTGATTTTCGATACGATAAAAGTTGTCTTGAGTAGCATGAGAAACGTATATTAACCTATCATCAAAAAGCCATCGCTTTCAAGGGAAAATTACTTTTGCATTATATTTGACATCCTGTTTGCCGGAATGCCATTGGCTGTTAGATACAGCATCTCAGCAATACAAAACGGCATCCGCCCTCGTGATTGGAGGAGAGGGAAGAACTAATTCGGTAACGCGGATTCCACGGTAGAGGAAACAAGGTAAAGTCATTTCTATGGGAGAAATTACGCCTCCTCTTGTTCGACTAGCCAAACAAACTTTATGACGTCACCAAAACGCCATATCGTTAGGCCAATAGTGGAGCCAGATTTGGGGGTAGCAGTGCTACCAGATGAAATATGAGCGCTGCTATTGGTTCGTTGCCGTGACGTCAGGAAAACCACACCGTCAACAACTATTTTCTGTACCGCAAATGCGAATGAGAACAACGAATTTAAGTTGAGTTGCCTCATTGATAAAACGAGTTACTGATACACAAAAGACTAAAAGAATAACACACAGGCAGCGACGACCTCGTACGATGCAGCGCATATCAAAAAATTTCATAGAAGTTTTCTGTCTCTGCAGATTTTAATCAAATTTTCATTGTTTTTCTCTGATAAGGGTTTTGAAAAACACATCATTTACAGTAAAAAAACTCGATACTGATCTCTTATAATTTAATTTTGAGCATAGATTTTACGGTCCTCGGGAACGCATGGATCGCGAATATGAAAAACGCCTCTGAAGTTATTTTTGAATCAGGTTTATGGAGTCTGGAGCGGACTGTGGATATTAAATTCCAGGTCAGAATTAAATTTGAGTTTTCAAAGAATTTTGATCAAAAATATCAAACTGACCTTAGAACTTTTGAAGTGGTAATTCTTTATTTTCTTTACATTCTTGATCGTTCTTAACGGGCTCAGATTTTTTTGGAATGCTATGAGACATGATTTACGCATTTTACGGCATTCTCTTAAACGAAGAAGAACAAAGAACATGTTTAAATCATTGAAACACTGTTCATTTGGTTTCATGACTAATATTCATGCTTTCACTTTCCCTATCTCCGTCAAAACCTGCAAATCATAATTATATAGGGAAACAGAGCACAAGATAAGTTAAAAAATTGTGACTTTTTCAAACATTGATGTTTCGCACACGATGCTTTGGAGGTACCACGGTAGAAGAAACAAGGTAAGGTAATGCAAGTTTTTTTTTCGTCGACCGTGTGAGAATGCTGATGTCATGGCGACGAACCAATAGCAGCGCTCACATTGCATCTGGCAACACTGTTAGCCCCAAATCTGGCACCACTAATGGCCTAACGACGTGTCGCAATGGTGAAGTCATAAAGTTTGTTTGAAATTAAGCCGTTCTATTGGCTAGCCTAACAAGAGGAGGTGTATTTTCCCCATAGAAATGACTCTACCTTGTTTTCTCTACCGTTGGGGGTATTCACTAGCCAGTGTGTTACAAGAGGTTCTGGTGGTGGGGGTCTCGCAGTTTTTCTCTCAGGAAATCCCTGAGCAAGCTGTGATAATTTCTTTCCGCTTTTGTTAACCCGATTGAATGAATTGCTGTACTAGAATGAATCGTTGAACGTCGAGGAAAGCCCTCACGCAGCCAACGCGTTCAACACGTTTAAGTATGCTTTATCTAATAATGTTTCTTATTTTATTGGATAAACATAAACTGTATAATCAAATCTAGATTAACCAACAATAAGAAAACATTGCCCTCAATCTTTTACTTCGACAAGGGTATTACGATACTCATGTGTGTGTAGCATATGATGACCCAAAGATGATTTTTTGCATCATATATATGGGAAATAAAGTGTTTTTCTTTTTCTTATTTATTTTTACAAATCGAAATAGTTTACGACCTATTCGTCACTCATCATCAATAATCTTGTCTGCTATGATCAATTATCATTTCTCGCTGTTCTCACACACTGGGTCGACAGGTTCAAAGTTGATTAAAGGGATAAAAGTTTGATTTACGTCCTTTGTTATCTTTATTGTTTGTTAATAATCAATGAATAACTCTGGACTATTTTCATTCCAATTCATGTTGCTATGAAATCTATTAATGCCTTAAAAATACTTTAAAGTAAATTCGACATAAATATTAACAGATTAGATTATAAGTTACAGCCTTTCTAACACCAACAAAGGTATTCCCAAACTTTGGAAGCAAAATTCACTATTCCTAAAGTGAACCTGAGGTATTCGTACAGTTTGTTGGCATTTCAATTTGATATACAAGCATTAAATGACACAATACTATAGACACAAGTACGTTTTAAAAGCCAAGACGAAAAGTGTACGGTTAATTTAATTTTGTGCTTGTCTTAAATCTTTTGAGCTTTTAAAATAACTTTTTTAAGATATTGGGTCTTCTATAATTTTAGTGTCCTTGAAAGTCAAGGAGTTCATGATTTTGATTATTTCTGTTGCTTCCAAACGGCGCCTTGAACCTTTCTTTCACTTTCACAACCTTAAACTTCGGTAAGCCTTGCTCGATGTAATCACGAACCCAAAAAGTTAAATCCCCGCAATTAACCTCACCTTAACCCTCGTTTGACCTAACGAATAAATTAAATCCATTGCACAATATACCTAAACAATTTAAACAATTTAAACAATTATTTACCACAGGTGATACAGAGGTAGAATGATTCTTAAGACTAGTACAATGGTCAAACTAGAGTATAGCTACCTGTGGGCCCGAACAAGTTCAGCGACTTCTAGGGCATCCTACCATCACATTATTCTAAGGTGTACAATAATGTTTAACCTAGTTCACTTAACCTAGTTTCGCAATAGACTGATCACTGTGATAATTGACATTTAATGCTGTATTGTACAATATAGGTCAAATCGGCTTTATTTAACAAGTAATATATTCGATAAAACGGTTATGAACAGACTGAAGATCGGTTATGTTACCTATGGTAAATCACATTATTTGGACCATACATGTATGAGGCATGATGTGACTTGATGGTCTCACACGACTAGTATTTTGATAGGAAGTGAGATTCAAGATGTCTTTTGAATACTTTGTAAGAATTACTTTCACGGATCTCCGCAGGTATTGAGTTCCAAGTTTTAGTTCCAACGAAGAGGATACTGTGTTGCGATCGGGCCTTTGAATAATAAGGAAGTAAGAATTTACCTCTATTTCGCGTTAAATGGTCGTGATGAGCGGTTTGCGCAGTTAATAATTGTTGTAGGCTATTATCGCCATCATTTCTTAGTGTTTTGTAAATGAAATTGCAAACGGAGATATTGTAGACAGAACATACCTACATAGACAGAAATCGGATCTTTCCAGATAAGCCCCGCCACTAATGCAACACATAAGTTCACCCACTTGAAACTTTCGAAAAAATGCCCCTATCGACTTCAGATTACTCTCAAACGAAATACTTAAACATTCTTTCGTTTGAGAGTAATTTGAAGTCGATACGTGCATTGTTTCGTAAGTTACAAGTGGGTGAACTTATGTGTTGCATTAGTGGCATAACTTATCTGGAAAAGATCACAGAAATCTCACTTTTTACAACCCTGAACCGTTCGACCCAATCTGGGGTTGCCATGAGCCCTGAAGATCAAACTTCCTGTTCTTGGCTCCTCAATCGCACCAGGTTGACCGGGTGCGTAAATTATGGCTCTGAATTCTGAAGCGAACAATGCATTTGAGGCGGAGATTGATGATGAGGCCATTGTGTTCAGCGCTTTCCAGGCCGGCGCAAATAACTCGATGGAGCTCCCGTGGCGCCCCATTAAAATGATGTTCTTATTTTGGGAATAGTGACAAGTTTTCTTCGGTTCAGGGGCGGCCCATTAAAATGATGTTCTTATTTTGGGAATAGTGACAAGTTTTCTTCGGTTCAGGGGCGGCCCATTAAAATGATGTTCTTATTTTGGGAATGGTGACAAATTTTCTGCGGTTCAGTGGCGGCCCATTGTGTTTTAATTTTGGAAATAGTGACAAATTTTCTGTTATTCAGCGGCTCCCCATTAAAATTATGTTCTTCTTTTGGGAATGGTGACAATAAATTTCCTGCGAATAAGTGGCGCCCCATTGAAACGATGCTCTTTTTTCGGAATAGTGCCAAGAAAATTTCAGTGATTTCAGTGACTTGAAGTCGTTTGCAGCGAACTAGGCTTGCAATCGGTTAATCTGTGATTTATATCCGTGGCAGTAGTGGGGTTCGTTTTGAAGTTGCAGAAAATCAACATTGAAATGAGATGAAATTACTTGCGAATGTACGTTTGTCAGAATGATTAAAGGCGTAGTATGGTTATATGAGCGGTCAGAAGCATTTATTTAACTAAAATATTTAGCAATTTCGTTTCAAGTGAAGAAAAATCGGATCTTTTATTTTTTTAAACTTGTTTCAATCAATTTAAAGAGACTGTTTTGGGAAACTTTTCGTTACTACTCTAGTATAATACTTGAACAGTTTTTCGAAAACCGGAAATTACTGTATGAAACCAAACAAGCTGTCTAGTTTCATTCCTAACGTATAGAAAATCTCCTTAACTATACAACTGCATTTCGTTTCGAACTGTTTAATCTTGGCTTGGTCGAAAATATTTAAGTTTTAATTTTGAGAACTCTCGCTAAATTATGTTCTGAAATAAAATTACGAAAATAAGTCACATCCGCTATTGCCTTATATCATATATTGAGTAATAGGCTTGATTGCCTGATCACTATACTAAATTACATACATACTTTATTGCCCGATCTCTGTACCAAGTTACATACTCTATTTCCCGATATTTATACTAGGTCACATACTCCTTTGCCCGATCTTTTTCTTTGGTTATATACTTTAATTTTTAAACTCCTAATTTGAATTTCCAAATAATGAAAAACACCCGCAAAAAGTTCCGTACATTGGCATTAAAATGTTGTTTTGCCGTTTTCCCAAAGCTCAACCAGTTTCCCCCAACCTAGATTGTGTAGGCTGAGGTTGAACACTTTTCATTTAGCCCAGGCGGAACGCTTCGAGATTACGAGAAGAGAGCGTTTCGCATCACTTTATTTGCCATATTCATTTATTGAGGTTTGAACGGAGGTGCCGGACCACTTTAGGGCTTACGAAGCAGCCATTGAGTCTCACAATGGAGGTTTTTAGCGGCAATGAACGCTCTCTGGATTAGGAAGCGAGCGAGGATTTTTGAGCTTCCTTCTACTTCATTAAGCGAACTGTGGGCGCTAATGGCATTGCTTATCTAGCTTTTGCCGGATGCCTACCTCTTCCGGAGCTCGTGTTCCGACTTTTCCAGAGTGCCGCCATAATTGTTCTTCTGTGTTCTCATTTGTTTATCTTTTCTTCATTTTTCTTTTTTATATTTTTCTCATTTTTCTTATTTATCTTTTTCTCATTTTTCTTATCTTATTCTCATTTATCTCGTACAAATAAATCTTTTTCTTTCTTTCTTTCTTTCGTAGGTTGAGCAATGTTCAAATGGATGTAAATTCTAATACGTTTTTAAATTCGTTTGATTTTGGAATATGCGTTTTGTAATTCATTGCGAAGAATGTTTTTAAGAAGATGTCTCTCAGTCTGATTTTAAACATCCTGGAAGAATCTCCAAAATTTTTCTGATCAATGCTAGTGTGATACTTGAAATTGCATTACTTCGAACGCATATCAAATTGTCAAGAATGAAGGCACAAAGATTTATTTTCTAAATGTATGTAATCGGAAGGGACGTTAACCAAATTCAATTTTCAAATTTATCATTTTTCAACTTCCAGCAAAACAAATGTATTGATAATTTAAGAGAAATGTATCTGCTGAAGTATTTACAAACTTCTTTTGCGATTTATATTTTGTATTTGAATTTGTTTGAAAAGTATACTTAGTATTTATATACACTTGAAAGATGTATTCACTATTTAAATAAACTAATTATACTCTGTGCCCATCACTGGTTGTGTGGGAATGTATGTACGCTTCAATGATCGTGTTTTGCAGCCCACTGGCTTTTTGTGCGTTAGCTGTTTTTTTAACTCGCACTGTTAGCATTTTACTTTGAATTTTCCGTTTCCTTTTGCGCGGAAAATGGAAAATGGGATTCATTTATAGAGTCTTCAAGTGCACTTAAATTGAATCGAAATGTGCAGCACGGCATTTTTTTTACGAACGATTCTCACGGCGTTATTCTGGGTGATTTCATTTCTGTTTGATCGACGTTCGTTGAGTCTGAAACACATCACAGTTTTCAGTCAACGAAGGCACTGAGCTGGTTGTGTCTATAGACTATAATCTTATTTTCTAACTTATTTTCGTAGTGAAACTTAGGCATTGGCTGCAAAAATAATGGTAGGGAAAATTGAAAATGCTCTGACATATATATAAACTATTGCTATAGCCAGGTGGAATTTTTCATTTGTCCTGATGTTTTCTCATTTTCAATTTAAAAGTGGGCTTCATCCTGAAAAAAATTGTCGTCGAGAAACAGCAATTCAGTGTTAAGAATTAAATGTTTGAAAATACATTTTAAGTATAAAGTTTCAATCTAATTTAATGAGTACATGATTGGAATCAGATGGAAAAAACCTTTGTAGTGCTAGATAAAAAGAGTTGGTAAATATGTACGTTCGTAATATGAAGTACTGGTAGCAATTGATAGTGAGTCCTAACAAAGTAATTTTAATAACATAACAGTATATTCTTTAAAATAATTATTTGCTATAATTCACGGTGAAAAAAGTTCTTTCTGAAGTCACATTCCAATGTTGAGCTTTGATTGCAATGTGCGTCGCTGGTGGCCACGGAGGGGATTTTCATGTTGCTGCTGACCGACCAGTAGTCACAAACTCAATTTTCATAAATACTTAGTAAAAGTTAAATGAAAGCATGACAAAGTTAATGTACTATTGTTAAAATTGCTTATTACAATCGTCTTTAAATTTGAGTTGCAAACTTAACTTTAGTTTAGCCAATTTCGGTCAAAGTGTTGAAGAATGATTTAAAAGCAGCACTAAATCACGAATTACATTATATCGTTTTACGAATGCCATTATTCACTGTACTATTTGACATTCATCCCAGCATTTCATTTTAATGGTCACTTCCCTCGAGACGGCAATTTCCCCTCACAAGTGGGAGCGGAGACCAACTTCGCGTCGATGTTACCAGAAAATTGGCAGACAATTTATCAGAAAATTTGCGCGGAAGTTACCGAGTGTCACTTTGCTGAGAAGTTGCTGCCAGGAGACAAAGAAATTAATCAAGAGAAGTTATTGAGCTACGTTGGAAAATTGAAGTCTTTAATCACAGGCTGAAAATTTGACGAAATGGCTGAGAAGTTACAAAAATTCAAAGGCTGAAAATTTGACGAAATGACTGAAAAGTTACAAAAATATGCAAGTTTATTTTTTCCCACATCAGCACTTCTCAGTGAAGTGGTAATTGAGTTTCTGGTGCCGGCATAGTATGATTTCAAACGTCTGTTTTAATATCTACAAACCTCTTTATCCTATGCATTTCTTGTTCAGAAATTCTTTTTCAAAGTAATTGTAATGTATCTACGATGTGATACTGTATATGGTGCACAAGATTGAAATTATATTTCCTAAAATATGTTAAAAAAATGTGTTTCAAAAATGTGTTTCAATATTGTGTTTAAAAAAAATGCTACAAATATGTGATTCATGTCAAAAAAAATTATGTTTCATTAGTATTTCCGATCTCATTTAGATCATTACTGTTGGATACTTATGAGAAAATACGAGGACCAACTTACTGCTTTCTTAAACGATATAAGATTTGATAACAAATAATAAGAGAATAACTTTTTGTAACAAATGTTTTATTCATCTTTAACCAAATAACCTTCATCTTTAATAATTGATTTAAATTTCCGGGAGATATCATACTAGGCCAGAAATCCACTGCAGATATCAAATGCTACTATACCGTCACCGAGTTTCTCATTTCAAAAAGTTATTAGGGCACCAATGAAAAATAAACGAAGTCTTCTGAAATTATTAATGTTATCACAAAATATTATCATAGAAATCTGTCGGTAACAGTATATAATCCTTTTTCACAAACAAAGTGTACGGCAGAAACAAAAGCTCAAGGTAAAGGTTTTATAGCCTGGGGATGAAATATTAAGGCACATAGAAAATATAACATTTAACAAATAAATTTGAAATATTACTTAAAATAACATATTAGGTACATAGAAAACATATCATTTAACAGATAAATATAACATTTAACATATAAATATAACATATAACTTAAAATGACCAATGAAGGCACATAGAAAATAACTGTTATTATCTAATTGAGGAGAGCAGAACATATTTATAACCATCGATTTTAAAAATTAACGTTTTCAAGATGGCGTCCGATAGCAGCGTTGTACTGTTGAAGTCGATCTCTGAAGCTTCGCTTAACACGCTTCCCCATATTCTAGAGTAAGGTGTTAACTTTTCAAACATTACGCTCCATAAGTGCTAGCAGGGTCCGAAGGCGACGTTTAAATCCATTTTCTTTCACGGATTCATAAAGAAAAACATCGCAAGTGCTTAAAATCAGGTGACCGCGAGGGCCACCCTAACCTATCCTCTCGCAAAGGTTAGAAGTCGAGGAAACGTCATTTTTAAAACATTGAGTAAATTTGAGGCTGTGTGAGCTGTCACTACATCTTGTAAAAATCACACGTCCCCCAATCCTTTCTGTTCAACAATCTCTACCATTTCGGGCAGCAGAAAATTGTTTAAATTTGAGACATACTGTTTGGAATTTATGGTGTCTGTTACTCCTCCCTCAAAAAAAACCGGATCTTTCCACCCGGACGATTAGTTTATGGTAGGTAGGCCCCACAGTATGGAAATAAACGTATTATACCCACAGTGTACAATTTACGTAGAAAAGTGAGTATAAGTATATTTACTTATGAGCATAAGTTCACATATTTAAGAATAACCATATGCACGGTCGTTTCAAATAATAAATCTTCCTTCCCCACCGATTTGTACATATAGCAACTTTAAAATGAAGACAAATTGAATCCGGTATGTCGAAAACCTCCAATACTCATCGAATTGATATTGGTTTTGACATGACTTGAAACTTTCTTCGATTTGATGGATGTTTTAATACGGCTTGAAACCTGCATCGACTTGATGGAGGGTTTGATACGACTTGAAACCTCCATCGACTTGATAAAGGCTTTGACACAACTTGAAACTTTCATCGATTTGATAGTGGTTTTAGTAGGATACCTAAGTACTGTTCGTCGAGCGCACTGGTGTCTGTCACACGCTTATGTTGAAGACGACCTTCTTCTGGGGTGATAAATACGTGCTGTTTGTGGAGGGTACTTACATACGCAATGTGGGTCCCTGTACATGTGTAGCACCGTGTGCATAATTGCCTAAAATCATTGCGTAATTGCCTAGAATCATTGCCTAATTGCCTAGAATCAGATTTGACTAGAACATTGCCTAATTGTCTAGAATTAAATTTGATTAAAATCATTGCCTAATTGTCTAGAATCAAATTTGACTGGAATCAATGCCTAATTATCTAGAATCAAATTTGCCTAGAACATTGCCAAATTGCCTAGAAACATTGCCTAATTGCTTGGAATCAAATTTGCCTAAAATCATAGCTGTGCCTTGATTAGGGACTTTTTGCCAGGAGTTTTAAGGGCACATGGAGGTATTGAGGGACGGACAATGGCATTGACCAGGCAAAAGAGCAGAATTCGTTGGAAACTTTATGCGAAAAGGAATAATATTAACAGCTCGAAGAAGTGAAGGAATACTCAAAACAACTCTCAGAAGTAAAGGATTGCTAATAACAGCTATCAAAACCAAAGGAATACTAATAACATCTCACAAAAGTAAAGGAATACTTATAACCTCTCACAAAAGTAAAGGAATACTAATAACCTCTCACAAAAGTAAAGGAATACTAATAACCTCTCACAAAAGTTAAGGAATACTTATAACATCTCACAAAAGTTAAGGAATACTCATAAAAGCTCGCAAAAGCAAAAGAAAACTAATAAGATCTCGCAAAAATAAAGGAATGCTAATAATAGCTCTCAAAAGCAAAAGAAAACTAATTAGATCTCGTA
>JACJUY010003107.1:4227-24974 GCA_014220935.1 Platorchestia sp. MABIK | reverse complement strand
TAATCAAATTTACTTTCATGTGTGTTTTTTCAGCTGATGATGGGATTTATCCCGAAACGTTCAAAATGTTCAGAATTTTATTCTTCGCTTTTAAATTTTTAACAAAATTAATTAACATAAAATTTATATTTGGAAAAGTAGACACACATAATCGAGCTTATTTAAAAAGAACGATGCTCCCAACATTTAATCAAGACAGTTCCAGAAGGTTGAAGCTTTCACATATGCCAGACGAAGAAGCTCTTTCACAGCCCAGAGATGCCAAGAGCTTGGCGATCCCGAGAGACTCATTCGAGTTGGAACGTTCGCACTGCAGATGCAGCAGCAGATCTTCTCATGCGCAGCAAACTCTGTATTCCATCTGCTGCAGAAGTGTTCGACATTTCAAAATGAAATTGGTTTACAGAAGATGAAGGTGCCTTTCTTTATTTGTGTATCTAATATAAATTCAAGTTGTAATCGTAGTCCCAAAAGTGCAATCACGTCATTTCAAAATAAAACCAGTTTGCAAAAGATAACAGTACCTTTTTTTAATGGTGTATCTAATGCAAATTCAAAACGCAATCGCAGTCGCAGCAGCAGGTTTGGGCATACTAGCTAATTTTGACAAGCCCTTTAGCAGGGTCTCGTCGGCAAAGATTTATCAGGTGAGGAATAATGCTCTCGCAATTGGCCAAGAGCTGGGCAACAGCTCTGAAGAAGAGGCGGAGTGAGCAAAGAGCCTTCCCGAGAAACTGCTCCTCGCTCTGTGGAATTGCTGAGCGGCATGCGATTTGGGTGGCATTTTGCACCGCGTAATTACTGCTCTGCACAATTTCCACTCTTCAATTTATGGGACGGGGATGCTAGGAGATTTGCTAGCGGCGTCGTGCCGTTCCTTCTTCGCAGGTGCAGTGAGTGTTGCATTGTATATTCCGTGATGCGTGCTGGCACATTTCAAATGATCCTCAGAACGTATTCTGATTTGCTATTTGAGGTTCAACACGAGGTATACAGTTTGTCCCAAGAAAACCCGAACCGAGTTTTATTTTCGCGTATCAGGAATACCATCATAATAAATGATTCCTTTTCTATCGGTTAATTTTGAAGGATAATTTTGCTAGAAATTAAATGCTAATGGTATTCTTATGATGGTATTACTAATTCGGGAAAATTAATACTTGATTCGGGTTTTTGTCGGACGTACTGTATTCAAGTTCGTATGTATAGAGTGCAGCTTCATCTATTCTTTTACCTTCAGCAATATTTTATGCTTTTCTCACATTATTCAACCGCGTTCGTAAAAAGTTCTTTATTACAGAGCCATACCATGTTGGTTTTAAGAATAGGATGTTTACCGTTTACAAATCCATTTTTTACTAATTCAAATAAAGAGAACAATAACATGCTTCCTCCCTTACTCTCTTTGGACTGAATTTGCTCAAAAAAACTTTGGCTCCGGAGCTCATTTTTTGGATATTCCATCGCGAAAGCCGCTATTTCCTATTCTAAACTCTACACAAAATTCTCCATTTACATGTACATAAGTACGCTATGTTGGACTCTTCCAATGGACCACTCATCATCATTTACGACCACTCATCATCGTTTACGGCCACTCACCATCATTTACGACCACTCATTATCATTTACGCCCACTCATCATCGTTTACGACCACTCATCATCACTTACGACCACTCATCATCGTTGACGAACACTTTTCAACATCTACGACCACTCATGATTTACGACCACTCATGATTTACGACCTCTCATGATTTAAAACCGCTCATGATTTACGACTTCTCGTTATCGTATTTACGACCACTCATCATCGTTTACGACCACTCATCATTTACGACAACTCACTATTTACGACCTTTCATTATCATTTAAGACCGCTCATCATTTACGACCACTTATCATTTACGACCACTCATCATCGTTTACGACCACCCGTCATTTACGATCACTGGTCATTTACGACCGCGAAAGCTCACGTTCATTTCTTCCATGAATGCCTTGAAAAAATGCGAGACCACTGCACACATGATGCACTCACTGGTAATCGATGCGAGGTGAACTGAGGCAGCGCAAATGACGCAAGGTTTCTTTCTCATTTTTCCAGCGCTGTCAGAACGGTTCATGAATTATGATCTAGACCAGGGCTTCTCAACCGGGGGCACACTTAACGTACTTCATGTGTTAAAATGTACAATACATATTTACATACAATGGTATTAAACATTAAGTGTATTTTTATAGTTTCTTAAACCTTTACCTGTGCTGGGGGTACATGTAGGTACACCGTTAAGCTAAGGGGGTACACATCAATAGAAAGGCTGAACAGCCCTGATCCAGACACTACCTCGAGTATCGGCGTGTCAACAGGGTCGGCCCTCCTGATCTTTTGTGGATGTACTCGGAATAACAACTCCGATTTGCCATTCAATTCATTCTGTTTTCAATTTTTGTAAAAATGTGAAAGTAATGCACACCTTTCTCTACATATCCGATTTGTTTTTCTATCCATTCTGTTTTCTATTTGTGTGGACATGTGAAAATAATGCACACCTTTCTTTACATCTCCAATTTGTTTTCAATCCATTTTCCTATTTTTGTGAAAATGGAAAAATATTGCACACCTCCTTTCTTTACATCTTCAATTTGTCATTCAATCCTTTCTGTTTTGCATAATGTCTGTCTCATTTCTTCGGGGCCTTAAAGTTGTTACTCAAAGTCCGTGCAATAAAACTGGAGGGCGTATGTAGAATATCCATTCAGGAGACCAGGATCAAACGTGACTACTAAAATTTCTCAAAGGTTGGGTAGGATTTAAACATAAATTATAGCATTAACTGGATAGTTAATTTATTTATTAATTTATGATAGTTTTCGAAAGGAAATATTGAGCATTTAAATGCAAAATTCATTAAACCAACTATTATCAATGTGAGAAGCATTGGAATTGATAACTTGTCTCAGCAAATGTGTGTGTAAAAACGGCTACAATAATCTTCGTTGTTACTCTATGATTGCCGGGCAATATTAATTATTTTCTAGTTTACATGAACAAACCACTAACTCATTGATCGGTCATATGCAAACCTAACCTGAACCTATATAAAGTCATTTAGTCTTGATCCAGGATTTTTGAAAATAGGGTTTTTGACAATTGATCGGTGAGCAGCATTTTGAAAATACCCTCCGTGACCACCGGCGTCTCACACCGGTGACAAAGAATTCAAAAAACAAAAACCCAAATAACCTATTTTAGTCTATCCTATTCGAACCCAACCGGAACCCATCGGCAGTGTATGAACCTAGTTTAAATGAGCAAACTTGCTAATACGAAAGACAAAAATATTCACAATGACGAAATGGAATCTATTTGCCGTAGTTAAGTCTATAAACCATTATAATTCCTTCTTTTTCCTCTCTGGTTAGCCTACATAAATAGCGTTTTAGAGCGGTTAGCCTACATAGAAATTGGTAAGTTTAACACGTCCACCGCGTTTCTGCGGTGGTTGACGGTTGGTTTGGCTACGATGCAAGTTGCTGAATAGGAAAATCGACTTTACAGCTCGAACTTATTTTTGTCCTTCCTAAAAAATTTGAGAATACAAGTACACGATGCATTTCACCGCGCATGATAACAGTTATTTTTTAATAAGGCCGCAAAACAGATGACATGTCATTCATTTATATTACGTTAATGAGAAATTTACCAATTCGAACACATATGGCCCGGTACGCTGGCAAGTTTAAGGTAGTCCACGCTGGGGTGGCGTAAACGCCGAAAGTGGGCCAGCGGTAGTCCTAACACTGTAAATTTTGCATAAACCCATGTTGGAAATATGAAATGATATCTATAGCAAAACATCCTGTATTCTAGGTACAATTACCATCTTCTGCCAAGCTGAAAAATACGAATAACTGAGGTCACATGTGCGGTTGGTGAGGTACGATAACCACATGCAAATGTACATGTCTCAATTTGCATCACGTCATTACATTTTCGTTAATTTGCAGCATGTTCCTCTGTTATATATTTGCCGATGCTGTGTTTATATCTGCGGCATGGTCATATCTTAGTTGCGTTCACGGGCGTTATGTTTATGTATAATCTTCTTTCATAATAATAACCTTGGTGTGTTTATTTGTTTGTTTGATGTCCGCTTATATACTTGCTTGGCATCCACATCTGCTCGTCATAGCCGTGTGTGCAGCGGACCTGACTCCGTGCGGGGAGACCCGGGTTCGAGTCTCGGCGCTGTTGGCGATTTTCTCTGTTGGGTATAGGAGAAAAATTCTAAGCACAATACCCCACTCTACCCAGGTTTCTGAAATGGGTACCGGTCTTCGACCGGGGGACAGCGTCATGGCGTCCTGGTGTTAGTTATAAGGCATTTGAAAAACCAGTGTAAAAGGTGATATGTATCATGCTTCAATTGGAAATAAAGCATCCGTAGATGCCGATGTTTGTTTGTTTGTTTGGACGATTTATTCAAGGTAAATATTGCATCCCGTCATTTTTGACGGGCCGTGTACACTAGTTTATTTCATAAGAAGACACAGAAGAAGAAACCATCTGAAATGAGAGTAACGAAGTCACGCATTTTTTGCAAATGATTCCTCAATCCAGCTGTAACAAGCGCTGCCCAGTTCTAATTGAAGTCAAACACGATTTCTCGAGACGGCCGCAGTCATACATGCAATATACTTGGCTCGCTTCTGGTGCAATTTTTTATTCTAAAATGCACAGAGTTACTGCTATAGTCTTTTAAAACAATAAATACTTATAAAATTGAAGCACTGGCAACGAAGTTGTGATGATGTAAGAGCTTTCATGAAACATCGAAGATGAAATGTAAACGTTTCTTTTGGAGGAAACGAATATCATTTATCGAATATCATCTGTTGTCGATTATCTGTCATCGAATATCATTTCTTGGAGTAAACAGTGTGCTAAAATCAAATATCATATTTTACTAAACGGTGAGTTATTATCGAATACCACATTCAAAAGTAAGTTGGTTTTGTAATATACATTGAGAAAAATGAAGAGCAAGTTCAACCCTGAAAACATCAGATGCTCTTTAAAGAGCTCAGAATTATTTTTAGGACCATGCTTTTTGAGTGTATTTCAACAATAAATACTAAGAACGTTCACTGTAATCCAAACCATGCATGATTTTCATCTAAACCTTATCGATGGCCATTTTCTCTCAAGCTTACTAACCCAACGCCAAACTCCGGCATCAAATCCAAAACTTTATTCATAATACACATATTTTTAAAATTTCCGGTTTCCTACTCCGTAAAATGTCATGCTTACAAATTTCAAAAATATTTAATTATATGATAATGAAGTTTAAATTATTTAATTTAAAATAGTTTAGGAGTTGAAAACTGAACCATTTTATCTCAAGCGATATTCGCATTCTAAATATATAAATCGATACTCTACGATTGCATGTATATTTTACAAATAAGAATGCTTGAAAAGTACAGCTAATTAGAACAGTTCCCCTCAAAGCCTCCCTCAACAGTAAAAGAGTACCTCTTGTTTAAATTCCCTCACTAAAACAAACAGAATAATTGCAGTAGCAAAGTATATCACCGAAAAAATTACAAAAACACAAAATGGAGATAAAAATAAAATTCCGCAAGTATTAGAGAGCGTTTTTACACTCACCATAAGTTTTTTCAAAAATAGTATTTTCACAAAATGTTTCATAACTGCTCGTTTTCCTGATTCGGCAGCGTTGGAAGAATTGTTTTGCACATGAAATTTCCTTCGGTAACCTGGAAACAAGGAAGTTCAGGTCAGGTTCTCTTCTCTCTTTCTATGGCAATCTTGCGGTACATTTACGAACGAAAATAAAATTGATTAAACAATTCAAAAATGTTCTTGAGACGAATTCAAAAATACTAAGCCAAATGATACAACAAATGTACAATTGATTGTATGATAAAATAATGCTTTCCGACCAGCATTTTCGCTAACAGCGACGCTCTTCATATTTAATTTTTAAAGCCTATCGTCTATCATCCAGGAAATTACTTACGCACATTAAACTTTTGACTACGCCGCTTTACGGCACAGAACGGGGAAAAAACACCTAAGCCTTCCTGACTCTGACGGTGAAAAGAAACAATTTTGCTCGCTCTGGAGGTGGCGTCCTCTGACTTCTCGCTTCAGTAGTAAAAAGCTAATTTGCTCCAGCTAATTTTTCCGGCGGCAATCATCACTTCAAAAGAAGCACTGATTGCTCGCATTGATTCAATCGACAGCGTCGGAACATGACTATGGACTCCAAACTGGATTTTTTTTCTTTCCTTCAGTCGATCATAATTTGAAAATGATGCTATTTTCTCACTCAGTTGATTAGAATTTAAAATTAGTGCTGTTTTCCTTCATTCAGTTGATCAGAATTTGAAAAATAATGCTCATTTTCTTCCTACAGTTGATGAGAATTTAAAAATAATGCTTTTTTCTTCCTTCAGTTGATGAGAATTTAAAAATTATGCTATTTTTCTTCTTCCAGTTCATAAGCATTTAAGAACAATGCTATTTTTCTTCGTTCTGCTGACAAGGATTTAAAAAGAATGCTGATTATGCGTTAGTCTTCTTGAAACTGTTTACTGCTTATTTACCAGTTTCTATTCACTGTTTATTTTAAAAAGGACATTTGGATACTGTTCATAATTTGTTAACTGTTTCGTGAACGTTGAATGATATTGGGGAAACACTAGGAACAAATGAAAGTTTTGTACGAAAACCCACCGATATTTTAATTAATTCATCAATTATTTCATCATTCATGTTCGCTTTGTGAAAATTTTAAGCATAATTTCACCACTAACAAATTTTTATTCTATGTTTCATTCACTATTCGCAGTCCAAATTTTCGAATAAGTTAATTTTGATTTGTACAAAACTTTAAAAGAAATTTGAATTGGTCCTTATAGTCGTCGAGACAAGGACTTCAGAACGTGACCAGCTTCAATGAGATAAACGTAATATATTCTTTTTCATGCAGGGCACTTGTAAATTATTTTATGGTTTTCCAGTCATCATGACTGTACTACTCAAATTTATTTCTATGAAAAATTGAACATCCATACGAGGCACGAATCTTTTCTTATTTGAAAATTGTATGAAGTACAAAACTGCCGAACAAATATTCTCATTCAACAAGGCATGATACTGGCACAAAAATATCTTTATGAAATAATAACTGTCACAAAGAAAGTGTACAATATCCCATATGAGATGCCAGTTGCATTCAGTTTTTTTTGCATAAATCTACAGTCTGTTAATTGGTTGATACGGACAACTGATCGCTTCTTATCACAGACACGTTCACCCCTATTTCAACTTACGCTCATACAATTTACGCTCATACAATCACCCCTATTTCAACTTGCGCACATACAATTTAACACTTTGAGTGCGGCAGGCAAAAATATTTCCACTCATATTTATAGTCAAAAAACTTAAAATTCAAGTCAAATTTAAAAACAATTGTAGGAAGCAATGTAGAATATAGCAAACATTAACTTAATGGTGTCCTCATTCAGTTTTGAAAAAGTATTTATGGAAATTGAGTTCGTGACTCCTGGTCGGTCAGTGGCATTATAAAAATTCCGTTCTTGTACCACCGGTGTTGTACCACCAGGGGCTCACATCGCAAAGTATTAAGACGATGAATCAATTTCCAAATATTTGTTACGCATCAACCCGTAATCGATAGAACTTGTGTTGTAGCGTGTTTTTCTTTCGAAACACTTTCTATCAACACTAAGCTTTTTTAACAAACACTTAGATCGTAGCAGCAATATTTAAACCTCAACATTCATGAAGCAATAAATTAATGAAAATTCATAGATAGCAGACACCTTTTTTTTACATATTCTTTTTCAGACATGAATAATTGTTCGACTTTTTGCAATAAGCTTAGGAGCATCACATCTTTTTTGAACCAATAATTCACTCATGAAACACGCCAACAAAAGGAAATAAGATCATGAAATTAATAGATCGCTTACACCTCTTTTGAAACATACTTTCTTACACGTAGATTATAGTTTCAATTTAGGCAGCAAGCTTGTGCTTTCGTGTTTTAATCAATAATTCACTCCTGGAACACTCAAACAAAAGTACAGCATTACGACCATCAGTATTTCCTCAAGTTCCAAACAACTCGCCCGATGTATGCAATTTCACTGGCCGGAAAGAAGCCTCATAAGTTAAAGGATGACTTTTTCCATAGCTAAATATTTTCCGTGTGCCCGACCCGTCGCATCGATACTTCAAGAACTTCGGTCATAATGCGCGTGCCCCGATAAAATTTCAATATTATAGTCGAAAGTTTTAAAAGCTTGAAAATGAAATCACTGTCGATCACAAGCAAGAGCTCAGTTGACTTTTTAAGAGCTCCTTCGACCAACTTTTTCTCGGACTGATTAGGAATTTCGTGTAAATGGTGTCGCCGAATTCTGCGCTCAACTTTATAAAAGAAACAAAAAAATGAAAGCCATTGAGCAAAGGTGGTTTCATCATTACAAAGATGAAGGAAAGTGTTGTACGAGTGAACATTGCTTGAAAGATGAGTTATTTGTCATTTGAATCATGTATATTGAAAGATGAACTAAAAAGCAAAACACAAGAAGGGAATAGGAATTAGGAAAATGAAAAACGGGAATTGAGCATTGTGCGCTTCTTATTTTAATCCTCGTGACAAAAAAATTTATTAATGGACTGAAATGTACCAAAAAATTTTTAATGCTTAGAGAACAACCACACCATGCCTTGCTAGATTAAACTTTTATGGGCAATGGGGCATTTTGGGGACTTCTCAAAGGCTAGAGAAGTTATTAAGTTCTTTTCCTTTTCCTAGAAGGGAAAGCACTATATTTTTTTGGTTTTCGTTTCATCTCGAATAACCTGCGAGTGATCTTCATCGTCGTGGTAAATAATCATTTTGCAAGCGTAAATACGCCCCTATGTGCCTTCGTTATTTACCTCTCCAAGAGCCAGAGCTGAAAGGGCAATAGAAAGCCATAATGGCGTCGTTTCGAAAGACTGGTCAGCACCCATAATCATTTGTGTAGAATTGCAATAAATTTTTATTAAGCCTCTGTTGAAAATTGGCTTCTCTAATTAGAGACCGTCTATATACAGTACAGTACATCCCACAAAAAAAAGAACCGAGTATTTATTTTCCCGCATCAGTAATACCATCATAAGAATACCACAAGAATTCAACTTCTAGCAAACTTATCCTTCAAAATTAATCTATAGAAGAGGTATTACTGATTATGATGGCATTATTGATACGGGAAAATAAATACTCGGTTCGGGTTTTTGTGGGACATACTGTATATAACGGACAACGTTTTACGCATAACATTTTTCGTGTGCTTAGAGCTGTTTAACACAGAATTTACCACTGTTTTGAAGCATGTGTATTGTGCGCTAGATGTTAAAAAATGTTTGTGTGTGATAAAATGCATGCAGATATTTCTCGCTGGTAAAATGAGCTTTTTTTTAGATAACAACATTTTTTTGTAGATGAAACCCTACATACATTATTTTTATTAAAGCCCTACATTGAATTAAAATTAATTAAAATTGAACTAAAATTAAAATTAAAGCCCTACATGTATTAAAGCAGGGTAAACACACATGAAGGCCAACGCAACCGATTACGGTATGCATTTTCCATATATATACAGAGTGCTCAGTTTATAATTGCTTCAAGTTGAAGACCGATAACGAAATATGAAAAAAATAGATTGGTTGTGCCTTAGATCAGAAAATACAAGCCCAATGGAAAACCTTAAAGGTAGATAGTAAAAAATCATTTCCCTTCAAAACCGAAGAGATAGAAAAAAGTTGTTTACACTTTCTTAAAACGTCGATTGCTGCAACCTTCGATGTGTTGAGGGTTAATTTGATCAAAACATAAAATGATAAAATTTTTAATCACCTTGCTTCAGCGAACTGTGTATGAAATTCAAACAATTTTAAATAGAGATCTTTTCCAAATAAGCCCCGCCACTAATGCAACACATAAGTCCACCCTCTTGTAACTTTCGAAATAATGCACCCATCGACTTCAAATTACTCTCAAACGAAAGGTTAAAACATTTTGTCGTTAGAGAGTAATTTGAAGTCGATGGGTGCATTATTTCGAAAGTTACAAGTGGGTGAACTTATGTGTTGCATTAGTGGCGGGGCTTATCTGGAAAAGATCCTTAACTAGTACCGATCTCACGGTCTCTAGACGTGTTCACGTCCGATTTTCCAGAAAAAAAGCCCACGTGAAAATTAAATCCCGATCCGCTCGTAAAAAGCCCAAGCTGCTGGCAAAAGCTGTTATTTTTTCCTCAGGAATAGAGGGTTAAAAAGTTTGCATGCTGCTTCATAACTCCGGTTTGACACAGACAAATGACTTCGGCTGCCGAGGCTGGACTCCTTGCGAGCTCAAAGCTTTGCGATCGGCAGTAAATTTTGTGCTGTGACGTTGGGTTTGTTGTGATCGCATTGACTGTCCCAGACGCTGCTGTAGCGTGGGGTCTACCGCCATGTATCGCCTACCCAGGTTCAGTTTGAGGTGTACAAATTAAGTGTTCATTACTAAATTAAATGTGTGGAAATAAGTGATATCTATTGGTAACCTAACCTAACCTCACATTATAGTACTAGCCAAGGTAGATCTCACGCTAAAGTGTGATAGACCTCACGCTATAGTACTAGCTAGAGGTAGATCTCATGCTATAGTATGGCAGACCTCACGCTATAGTACTAGCTAGAGGTAGATCTCATGCTATAGTATGGCAGACCTCACGCTATAGTACTAGATAAAGGTAGATCTCATGCTATAGTATGGCAGACCTCACGCTATAGTACTAGCTAGAGGTAGATCTCATGCTAAAGTGTGATAGACCACACGCTATAGTACTAGCTAGGGGTAGATCTCATGCTATAGTGTGGTAGACCTCACGCTATAGTACTAGCTAGAGGTAGATCTCATGCTAAAGTGTGATATACCTCACGCCATAGTTCTAGCTAGAGGTAGATCTCATGCTAAAGTGTGATGGACCTCACGCTATTGTGATGGCTAAAGGTAGATCTCATGCTATTGCGTGGTAGACCTCACGCTATTGTGATGGCTAGAGGTAGATCTCATGCTATAGCGTGGTAGACCTCACGCTATTGTGATAGCTAGAGGTAGATCTCATGCTAAAGCGTGGTAGACCTCACGCTGTAGTGCTAGATAGTAATACAGCAGCACCCTCTCCCACATCAGTATTAACAAGAGCTATTTGAGGCTCAGAGTATTGTTAACTTCGCCGTGGCTGTATTGATTCTTAAACTTTAGTATTCGCATGAGATATTCAAGACTCTGGAGTGTGTGAAAATTCTCAAACTTCTGTATTGGCATGAGCTATTGTAAGCTCAGGTTAGTGTTGGCATCCATGTGGCTAAAAAGATTCTCAAACCTAGTATTGGTTTCATCAGCCACTTTGGGTTCCCAATGGAGTTGACATCATCAAAGTTGTATAGATTCTCAAACCATAGTATTGACATGAGGAATTAGTAGGTTCAAATGGTGTTGACATTCTTATGGCTGGATACAGGGTGAACAAAAAATGTTCTCATTGAATTACGATAACTAATTTTCTGTTCATCTGGTAGGTTGTATCAGGTAGGCTGTATCAGGTAGGTTGTATCAGGTAGGCTGTATCAGGTAGGTTATACCAGGTAAGTTGTATCAGGTAGGCTGTATCAGGTAGGTTGTGTGGTCATCGTGGCCGAGTGGTTATGAGCGTGCTCTTCACGGGATGGGTCGGCAGTTCGAATCCCGGCGCTGCGCGGTGATTTCTCCCCGTTGGGAAAAGGGAGAACTCAGCCACAATTCCTTACCCTACCCAGGTGTCCGAAATGGGTACCGGCTTGATCGGAGGTAACCGTCATTGCGTCCTGGTGTTAGTTATAAGCCATTTGAAAAATCAATGTACAACATGAAATGTATCAGGCTTTATTTGAGTAATTGGAATAAATCATCCTTTTGCATCTGGTAGGTTGTACTAGGTAGATAGTATCATTCCCAATATAATTAAGAGAAAATCATCCTTTTGTATCAGGTAGGTAGTATCAGTATCCAATGTCATCGAGAGATGGAACAAGTTTCAGCGTCAGTGGAGGGCATTCCAGGGACACTGCCAGTTTCCAGCAAATTTGAGCTTGGGCAGAAGACGTGAAGCACTGCCTATAGCAAACACTTCCAGGACTTTGAGACACAACACATCGCACGCTGTCGAGACCGGCGCACTGGTTTAATTAATCCTGAACTCTACCAGGCTGCTCTGCGAGGGCAAACAATTTCATCTTGATTAATCAGCGACTCAAAAGAAAGGCGTGGCCTGCGCGGAAGAACATCTAGAAAAACTGAGATATGCTCGCTTTTTTTGGACAAAAAGAGTCACCTCGACTACACGTGACAAATTTACTGAACTGTAGAGGTTAATTTCAGTTTTCGTAGTGTGAGGTGTCTTTACAATATGGTACAATTATGTTTTTTGTCGATAAATTTCCAGTCATTTTTCAGGTCATGAAGCAGGATGGTTTTCGTTTATTTTTTGTCATGATTTTCATGCTTATGTAATTTCACTCATGAAGCGAGATGGTTATCGTCCATTTTTTATCACTTTTTCCCGTCATGAAGGTAAAGGTTTATCGTCTACTTTTCATAACTTTTTTGATAGGGTAAAGTTATTTATTTTCTGTAGAAAGAGAGCTAATGATTTAGTCGCAGCGGAAGTGATCTTTTATTCGAAAAAAGAGGTGGTAAACCTAAATCGGACTCTATCCTTTCGTGCTATAATTAATTTTTTGTAGTTAAAATCTGGTCGAATAACAAGATTATTTTATTTTAAATTAACGTTGTCATTGGTTGACACACACGGTTTCTGCAACCATTCTTTCATTAAAGAAACCGGTTTTAGTTTATTACTTTTATCGTAGTTCTTAGAGATTCCACGGCTTCTGCTACCATTCTTTAAGTAAGGTAAATTTATTTGGAGATTTCTATCGTACTTGGTACAAGCTGCCATTAAAACTTGCTATGTATTAATTTTCAGCAGAGAGACACATTTTACTGCAATTTACCATGTTCATATTGAAGTGAAGGCTGGCTCCTGATCAAATCTTGGATATTTTAATTTGGGCGAAGAATCCCCACGAACTTGGGAAAAGAATTGCTTTGATTTTGTATATGAGAGAAATTGATGTTCATGTTCTGACTTGGATGAGATAATTAAAAAAAAAATTAGCATCCACTGCCCTTTTTTATTGGTTAATTTTTACCAGAAATTAAAATGTCAAAGATCATAGTATTTATTACTACATCCATATACATGAAATTTTGTAGTCAATAATTTTTTTCGCAAAGTTTATCGTAAAATACTCTTGAAGCAAATCAGAGCCATTTGATTGAATTTGTGATATATAGCGAGAATGCCATTTGAAGGCATCTTGAGATAGATTTTCTATTAATTCCACGCTGTTACTTGTTACTTTCTAGTTTTTTCTTAAAAATGAACACAAAATACTAATCTTCAAACCAAATAAAAGTATATTAACGAAAATTTAACTCTGTATTCAACTCAATTAAGATTAAGACGTAGGATCGATTTAGACGTAGCTACCTTATAATTTCGTAAATTTAATCAAGAGAAATGTACAGTTGAATGATTATTAGGCATTTCTTTTTCTTAATGAACAAAATTTAATAGGGACTAATTAATATTATACCGAGACTTAATTATGTTATTATGTTATTGATACCATTTAAAGACTCCCTAGCCGAATAACGGCGACCTCAAGAAAGCGATTGGAAGGGACCCATTTGTATGAGTGATAAAACCGGGGAATCTATGCTCAAAATGTGTTTCCACGCTGGAGACTGCGCATCGAAACAGTACGTTGCGAGGGAAGATGAAGAAAAGACTAAAATGCAGGGAAAAACGAATCAAAACTGAAGAATGCTGAAGTCCTGAACGCTGAGGTAATCTGCGGATCTTTTCCAGATAATGCAACACATAAGTTCACCCACTTGTAATTTTCTAAATAATGCACCCATCGACTTCAAATTACTCTCAAACGAAAGATTAAAACATTTTTTTTTTGTTTGAGAGTAATTTGAAGTCGATAGGTGCATTATTTCGTAGGTTACAAGTGGGTGAACTTATGTGTTTCATTAGTGACAGGCATTCTTAACCTGCAGCCACTGGCAAACTAAAATGAACTAATGACATTTGAGGGTGATTTAAGCATCATGAGATTAATATAGACTCACCGATATTCAACGGCTCAAATGATGGAGTACAAGGCCGTAAAGATCGCAGACTCGTTATGAAATTAGAGTAAAATTAAATGACAAGTTTATAGATGGTCGAAGAGTCTCTTCATGATATGCGATCATCTGAAACTAACAGGAACAACATTCAAGATAGAGTATTGAAAGGTGCATGTTATTTTACTCAGGAGCTTCCCGTTTTTTTTCTTTCCATAATGAAACAGAAGTCAAACATCATAGAGCTTATCCATGAACTTTTGCAAGGACTTGTTTTATTCAAGATGGCGTGCCAATTTAAGCTACTGATCATAGACTTTTTCCAAATACTTCTTAAAATACAATCGGAAAATACTCTTTGTTTTTTTTCACCGGAAAACGAACCTTGTGGCCTTCATTGCAATTTTTTATTTTCAATACTTCCGAAAAAATTACACTAAAATACATACTTTGTTTTTTATTGGAAAACAAACCTAGCGGCTTCAATTATAATTTTTTTCACTTCATCTGCATTTTCCAATGACATTAGCTGCACGAATTTTAACAGCATGAGCTCTGCACGTTACATACGTGCTACCTGGTCTTTGCACGTTATCTACGTGCTACCTGGTTTTTGCACGTTATCTACGTGCTACCTGGTCTTTGCACGTTATCTACGTGCTACCTGGTCTTTGCACGTTATCTACGTGCTACCTGGTCTTTGCACGTTATCTACGTGCTACCTGGTCTTTGCACGTTATCTACGTGCTACCTGGTCTTCAATAATAAATTGCCTGAACATTCTGTCGCAGTTTTTATCCGCGGTTAGTTGCAGCGTTGGCGTGGATTATTTAAACAATAAGTTCAATTTTATAGCTAAACTTTGGGGCGGAGTTAGCGTAAAGGAATTTAGACGATGAAACTTACATTGTAAATTATGCATAATGTAACATTCTTGCATCGTCTCATATCGATTCCAATGCATCAGCTAGTGAAAATTATGCAGGCGTCTGCCTGTGGTATTACTACGCTGTAACTCTCTGGGTATTAATGAATGGCTAAAGTGAGAAACATTATACCATTGATACAGTACGTCCCACAAAAACCAGAACCTAGTATTTATTTTCCCGCATCAGTAATACCATCATAAGAATGGTATTACTGATTCGGGGAAATAAATACTCAGTTCGGGTTTGTGCGGGAATTTCAAACATCTATTTTAAAGTTGTTGTAAAGTTATTGGCATTAGTTGTCGGTTATAGTCTCTTCAAGTTTCGAAGAGTTAATCGTTGTTATAACCCAATGTTGGTCTGAGAAGTAAAATCGAGATTCCAATATCAAGAATTGGGTCGTAAAGTTATTGTATGGTATAAGTTGTCGGTTACAGTCCCCTTTGTTCTATGAAATCTTAGAGCTATTGGAGTTTAACCTTTGGGTAGTGTGATCCTACAAAATATTTTATTAGCCGAGGTATATTTAACTCAAATGCATCATGTCTTTGGATTTTAATGTATTACTTTTTTACCGTAAGTCATCATAGTAATAATTCATATGCGACAGGAAATTAGCAAGGGCATTTGCTCTCGACAGAACGCAGTTCGTGCAATGGTCTGTAGTGGAAATTTGAAAAAAAAAATTCGCCGTTATTAGAACGTTATGCACGTGCATTTTCAACCTTGAACATTGCCTAAGTGAGCTGCAAAGTCCCACGCGAGGCGCGGTCATGCGAAACATGTCATTTTATACTGTGTTGCCATTTGAAATGCAATCAACACTCACAGTTCACTATAATATAGTGTGCTATGAATATTGAAAACGTGTGAACACATGAATGTTGAACGCATTTGAACTCGTGAATGTTGAACGCATCCTAGTGAGCTGCACCACTAAAATAAAAATAATTTATTGGAATAAATATTATTTATTGGAATAAATATTATATAAATAAATGTAATTTAGTATTGCAGGTCGCTAGGATTTGTTCAATATCAGAATTTGTTCGCACAGCAACATAACGTTAAGATAACTTTCAAAATCGAACAAAATTAACGCTTTATCACTGTTTGGTTTTTCGTCCTACTGTTTTTCTGTCGAGCCTGGCACCGAATTTGTGAAAAAGATACTTCAAACACCGCGCAGAGCTGCATTCGACCCTATTTTTCAATGTCGAGCTCGTTTAAAACAACACCCTGACGCAATTTAAATTCCCGAACACTCGTTACGACGCAGTTTTGCAGAGAGTTTGTTAGCGTCGTCTGAAACAAAATTGCTGTCATTTTTGAGGCATGTCGGGGCTACTTTTTCGTCACACCTCCACAGACAACGAGGTGCCAAGTTTTGCAGTCGCCAGTGTTTTGCAGTATTTAGCAGGCGCCAGTGTTTTGCAGTATTTAGCAGGCGCCAGTGTTTCGCAGTTTTTAGCAGGCGCCAGTGTTTTGCAGTATTTAGCAGGCGCCAGTGTTTTGCAGTGTTTAGCAGGCGCCAGTGTTTTGCAGTGTTTTGCCACACATTGTATGTACTGATGCCCGCCCGTCTGGCTTATATTTCCCACTATGGGGTCGAACCTACTACACGCGTGGAGACTAACCTGAAATAGGCTGTTGTTCTTGCAGATAAATTGTTTTAAAAGTTAGGATATTGTAGGATATTTTAAAGAGGCTAAGATGTTGTTAGATATTTTTTACAGAGGCTAGGGTACTGTACAGACTCAGTTAAGAAATTTTAAAGAGACTAGGATACTGTACAGACTCAGTTAAGATAGTTTAAAGAGGCTAGGATACTCTACAGACTCAGTTAAGATTTTTCAAGGTGGTTAGGATATTGTTTAGAGAATCTTAATTTTTCAAAATTTTTTTTATAAAGTAAATTATTTAAGGTATTTTTTGCACTCAAATTTTGAACCTTTTTACTTACGCTTACAAATTCGATTAAGCGTTTCAATGAGAGCAGCACATGTTCAGAGCTTTCCTTAACACGTTCATTGCGGTGTGACCCACCGGTGGGTCATGCTTAAATTTTTCCAGCTGCGAAACGACCCATCGATGGGTCGTGTGAAAATTTTTTAGCGATCTCCTTAAATTAATGGTATTTATTTTACCCAGTTAATGTTTTCTATTCATAATTATTTAACAACTTTTGACTTTAAATTTGAGAAAGATATTGAACTTCAGTTTAACCCATCGCAGTCAATGTGTTTAGACACCGCATGTCAAGGAAACTTGAGATGAGCTCCATTCCATCTCCAGTTACGTTATCCTTAAGCATCACGAAAATAAATTTGTTATGAATAGTTATGGCGTGCTGAGGAATTTTTTTTGGTTATTTAATAGCTGTTAAATAAAATTTTCTTTTGTTTACGTTTCACAGACGTCGAAGGCTGCAAAATGGATAGAGAGCAAGAAACTATGAGACGTAAAAAATGGATGCGGCAAACTGAGAACAGGGTTGCAAATTTGCCATGAAGTGAACGAACAGAATTAATTACTCTACCGATTTTTCAATGTCGAGCTCGTTTAAAACAATACTCTGATGTGATTTAAATTGATGAACACTCGTTACGAAAATCTATTATTGAACAATTTACCTATAGTTTTGAAACTTGAGATGTCCAAAAGAGCTATTTACTTGCACAAAATTAAACGAGTACTGTATCCTGTAAGAAATGATTGCGATAATAATGTACTGTGTTAACAATATAGCTTAAGAGCTGTGAGTTTTATTCCGATCAGATCAATGGTAGAAGTAGAAAAAATTTCGAATGACTTCACGAAAAATTCCAACTCAAAATTGTTCATGAACTTTGAAAGAAATGAACTCTTTTTTTTTGTCGAATGGTTCGTGCGAAAATATACTGAAATTAGTTCACTAGAAATATGATGAAAAGAATAAATAACTTTAATAACAGGCTTTGAGTTCTGCCCGCAGTTTATTGAAGGTTTAAGCTTAAAGAAAAACTCCTCGGCCAAAAATTAGTGACCTCTGACTAATATGGCATAATTCCTCAACGATCACGATTAATGGAGGCAATTTTTCCGCATCTATAAGTGTCCAGTTTAGATCTGGTCGATTTTAAAACACTCATTTATCCAGGAATTTCGGAATGCGCCAATTGCACGTGGACGATCTTTTTGACTTCTGTCATCCAAGGTTGTCCTACAAATTGTGTATGAGGTCATGTATGCGAACTTCACGGGCTAATGTGCATGGCCAACATATCCTGAATTGCTGTACCAATAAATCTAGTAATAAACATAAATCTGTAATAAATCTAGTTCCGTACCGCAATGACTTTTGTCTATGTTACAGTAACTTGATTACACCGTCAGCGAAACGAAAGTGTCGAATGATATCGATCACTCAGCGACTGCTGTATTACATGTATTGTTGCTCTTAAGACAGGAAGCCAAGCAGATGATTTCAGCTTAAATGTGTAATTTAAAATTAATCTGCAGTGTCTGTTCAATTCCATTCATCTTACTAATTAAATTCTCACAGAGAGTAACGTGAATACCTCACTGCAAGGTCAACTGTTTAGATCTCTGTTAATTAAGTTAGACTAAACGCATTTCAAACCAGCGGACCCGAGTGAACTTTAAGATTCTATTTCTGTCTAATTCTGTCTTGAAATTGATTACGGAAACCGTTCGTTGGTCTCTCTCTCGTATTTATTCAATTCTAATTAACGATGCTGATTGTGATACAGGCTATTGGGCTGTTTGAGAATTTTTCAGTTAAAGGCTATTAGGCTATTTGCAAATTTATCCGTTGAAGGCTATTAGCCTGTGTGAATTTATAAGTTGAAGGCTATTAGCCTGTGTGAATTTATAAGTTGAAGGCTATTAGCCTGTGTAAATTTAAAAGTTGAAGGCTATTAGCCTGTGTGAATTTATAAGTTGAAGGCTATTAGCCTGTGCGAATTTATAAGTTGATGGCTATTGGCTGTTTGCGAATTTAACATTAGAAATACATGTGGTGCGATCAGTGAGTCAATAATGACAAGGAGGTAAAGGAACAGAATTACTCAGCAGGAGACTCATTCATGGGTCGCTGCTCAGGTCCTGTGCTGAGTAATTCTGCTTAATTATTTAGCGCTTATCCCTCATAGGCAACAAATAAATGTTTAATATTAGTCCGTCAATAAATGAATGAGAAAAGAGGTCAAACGTTCTAATGTTTATTAAAGTCTATTATGGTTTTGTTTAATTATAGTCTTTTAAATGTCAGTGTTTTATTTTCGGTTTATTCAGAAAAAATAGAGTTTAGAAAAATATTTTTTGACACTTTGATTCATTGTTTTTCAGGGCACTGAGGGTGATTTTTTTATGGTCCGAAACGTTTGTTCTTCTCATGATATTCTTAGCTACGTTGGTTTTCCTTTTTATCTTAGGAACAAGAAGGGAACAATTTAAGAGTGAAAGCAGTGGTAGGAATAATTATGCTATCAACTGTGTGCGGCGGTCTCCAGAAATACTTCTTCTACTGCTACAACTATCACCATTGTTTTTTGTAACTCTGAAGCAGAGGAAATGAATGGTTTATGGAGAAAACTTAAAAAGTTCGAAGGGACACTTGCAATCATCAATTTTCTCGAATTAAAACTTCCGTTTTGCATAAAAAAGTGATTTTTCGACTGTTGTGGGGTTTCTAAATTTGGTATTTTTCACTTAGTCATTGGGGTACAAACTGTACCTTCTTTTATTTATTTTATTTTTCCCCTATTATTTTATTATTACTCTATTGTTTTATTTTTACTCTGTTATTTTAATTTTTTTATTATTTTACTTATTTTACTTCATGCTGTCACACTATTCATGTTGAAGGACCATCAACTGCATTCAAAATCGTTTGCTTTAGAATATGCGATTAAATAAAACGTCGGAATTTATATACTAATTAATTTAAATTTACTATTCATGTGGATCGAAACCAATGACGGATTATGGTGAAGGTCACAAAATTTGAATTTTCCATTCGATTTTTCGGACGCTTCTAAGCCCTACATATCGTTCGTAAAACAACGTCATAGAGCAAATGAACACTTTCTACCGTAAGTCATTCAATGACAATTAATCAAATTTGATACATTTAAAAACTTAAAATATGACTTGAATGACCGGTGGTCACTGATGGAATTTTCGTAACGCCACTGATCGACCAGTAGTCACTATCTCATTTTCATTAATACTTATACTAATCAAAACTATACAGAGACACAATCCAGGTAATGTTGGTGATTTTCAACATTGCTCGCTACAATTGACTTCAAATTTGAGTTGAATCTCAATTTCAATTTTACTTGCCGCAGAATCAAAGTGCTAAAAACAAAAATCGAAGTAATTTTGATCATGTCATCGTGATGAACTGTCAAACTTGTTTGTAGGGTGGACGACCGGAGAAACAAATACCGGCATCCCGGATTT
>JACJUY010003106.1:64049-78171 GCA_014220935.1 Platorchestia sp. MABIK | reverse complement strand
TATAACATAATTAAGTCAATAATGCAATGTTCCTATATCTCCTGCCGATTACAAAATTTTAGACTCCGCTTCAACCCCGCATGACCTCAGAATTTTAGTCCTTGCATATTTTCAAGCGAAACTCTCATTTGAACCATATGGACAGTTAGTACCCTCTACAAATAATGAATAGGTAGATTCCTCGTCAGAACCAGCATAATTTCATTTCATACTTGTGTGTCACATGTATTCTTTCTGTGCGTCTGTATTTTATTCTTTGTTCTTGTCTGTCTCATACTTTGTTTACTTTCATGATATATTTATAGCATCTACAATTCATTTTACTTTGATCTTTATCAGACGTAATTCTTTTGTTTTTCGTGTGAACTGATGATGGAGCTGGACTCCGAAACGTTTTCTTAGTGAAAATGATAAGTTGTATCGGAATTTTCTTCGTTTTTAAATTTCTGATGAGGTTGCGATTAAAGCACACCACTGACGTGTTCAGATATATTAAGTTAATATAATTACAACCTGCTGGCTGAGGTAATGCTAATTTGTGATAATGCTAGTTTGTGCAGGATGTTTTACGACAAGAGGTACACAATTTCACAAGCAGAATATGGCGAGATGAACAGTTTTTTTCTATGAAATTTTCAGAACACTTTTGGGTTTGTGAGATATTAGCAGTTTATTGTTTTAAAGTATGAAATTTGATGATACAATTACTCGCAAAATTTAGTTTGAATTTTCGTTACAAATACTTGTCATCTTATCCAAAT
This sequence comes from Platorchestia sp. MABIK, assembly GCA_014220935.1. Taxonomy (NCBI): domain Eukaryota; kingdom Metazoa; phylum Arthropoda; class Malacostraca; order Amphipoda; family Talitridae; genus Platorchestia; species Platorchestia sp. MABIK. Next base: position 77,410 of record JACJUY010003106.1, on the reverse strand, counting down.
AAACATGTAGTTTCGATGGAGAATTATCTGTAGAATGGCGGTATCTGGCAGCCATCACAGGTGCAGGGGTGGTGGTGGTGGTGTGTGTGATGGTGGCGGTGATGCGGCTAGATTTTGAAACATCCTGCACAAACTAGCATTATCTACGTATAGTTATCAGACAGCAGGTAGCAATTATAAATATAAATATTGTTCACTTTGCTTGACAACGAACTATTGTGACACAAAACGAACAACAGTCTTTAAATGTGCGTGTTCAGTTGATTTCTATTATTTATATTCCCGCAAAAGAATGAAATACTAATGAGATTCTCACAACTTATCATGACGAAAATTACGACAGCAATATATAATTGTACAATTCGTAATATTTTTTGTCTTCTTACCCAAATAAACATGTAGTTTCGATAGAGAATGATCTGTAGAATGGTGGTATCTGGCATGCAACGCAGGTGTATGCAAAATCTGGCATGCAGCCCAGGTGATCATGCTAGAAGGAGGGCATCGACTATTTTTGACACTAGCGCTGCCGGGCACTCCCACCTCGGACAACTTCGCATCGCAGCTTTCTGAGCTGCACGATCTTAGGTTTCTCCGCAAACTAAACAGCTTAATCACAGCCTTGCGGTAATACACAAAGGCGCAACTCGAAAACCAAGAACGTACTCTGTGCCTTCACTGTACCATCGTAAGCACACTGCGGTTGCCGCCACGGTATACATCACAGAACACTTAGATAAGAAGAACTTCAAAACTACGGTGGACCCCAAGCCCGCTCTAGACAAACGTTCGCACGCACGCCAACCAATCAGCAGCCAGCAGTCACGACTGACCGCTGACGTCATCACGGCCAAAGCTTTCAGTTGGATGCGTATCCAGGCTTTAATGTGATACTCGTTTGGATTGGAACTTTAGTTTTTATTCAAAAGTTATGAAAAGTTTCTTGGCGTAGTACGGATAGTAAAAGCCAAAATAGTAAATTGCGGTTATATTGACACCACTTTTTTTTATTATTTCATTCCCTATACATACACATGAATGCGCATTCATGTTCAAATCTGCAATTAATATTTCGAGACTCACTCGCAATTAGGCTAAACTCATGTCCTGAATGTGATAAAATAATCAAAAAGTGCAATGAGCTCAGCAGTACATTTTCTTGAATTTTTCTTCGGAATCGAACACCAAAGTGGTGTAGGAACGCTCTCGAAAACGATTAGGCATGGGTTTACAAGTGTGCATCTAACAACATTTTACATACGTTTTTTGCAACTTACAGACTTTTGTGTAGGGGTACGTTAATTTTTAAAGAACATAAAACATTTCATGAACTTCGATGCTCGCTATTTGAGCAACGTAACACTTTGTCTCTCCAATTTTTTGTCTCAATTTGCTATGACCGTCATCAGGGGAAAGCGATGTATTTTAGAAAATTTGAATGCGAATAATTGCACATTTCTAACATATGGATCAATTATTGGCAAATGATTTAGTACCTAAATTTCGTACAAGGCATGGTGGTGGCATAAATTCTCACGCTATTATTCGTACTAAAACAACTAATAATGAACTATAACGTACAATGCTAACAACCAAAGATGACCTGTCGTCAGTTTCATCTATGCGCAAACATCCCAAGCAGCAAAATTTTTATCTGGTACTTTCCATCTTATATTAAGGACGACCGCAAAAATTAATTAGTAGTGTCCAAGCAACATTGTTTTTGAAGAAATACAGCGCCTAAAAAATAACATGCAGGTTTTCCATGATACAAGTTGTCCAGGTGCATACCCCCTGAGTTTTGCTCTACACGTGTTCCTGAAAATTTTGAACGATTAAATTAACCCGTCGTGACGGCTTTACAAGTAAATTAACCCGTCAGTAACGTCGTCGCGTCGCTTGCAAAGTTATCTGAAGCTTCCGGAACTTGTCAGGAGTCAAATATATTCAATGGAATCATGAAATGAACACGCAGGTCAGTGGGATCTTTTCCAAATAAGCAGCGCCACTAATGCAACACATACGTTCACCCACTTGTAACTATCGAAATAATGCTCCCATTGACTTCAAATTACTCTCAAAAGAAATATTAAAACATTGAACGATCAAAGCGAAGAAATTTTTGATACTGCTTTTGAGAGTAATTTGAAGTCGATAGGTGCATTATTTCGAAAGTTACAAGTGGGTGAACGTATGTGTTGCATTAGTGACGGGGCTTATCTGGAAAAGATCCGGTCAGTAGAACATCGATGAGATCATGTGTTGCGTTGGCGGAAGTAAAAATACAATCATTGTCTAATGAAAAAATGCGTAACTCACTTGCAAGCCTGTTCAGAAATGCTACGTGGAAGATGCACTCACACCTCACAGCCCTTGCAGACGATATACCTACTGCATTTTGTCAATATAAGAATAGTGCCAACAGTATTCAAGGTGTACCGTAAACCCACACAATGGAAGCTACTTAAATTTTTTCACATGTCAGCCCTTACTCTAAAACCATAAGTATGGTGTATAGTCAATTATTATATCAGTTAGTTAAAGCCTTCCTAACAACAAAGGTGTTCCAAAGAGAGGAATGAATAGGGACATGTACACGGAAGTCTATGCACAATGTGTGTTCTCACACGGGCCATCTTTGTGCGGTGACACAATGCTGCTGTGCCTTAGAACGATATGTGTGTGATGACTTTTCAGCAGTCTTTCGAGCTTTCTGGTGCTGTCACTCACCCTACTCTGTCCAATTCTGGCTTGTAACTTGAAAAATCCTTCCTGCAACAATTCCCAAACACTCCAATGAAGGATGAACTCAGTGGTTATTTCAACACGATCAACCTGTGTTGTTACCCTCCATGATGCTGAAAAGAATTGTTTGCTGGTCACTGGTGGCACGCCTAATTGCACAAGTGGCAGACCTCGACGCCCCAGGAATGGAAGGCCTCACTGCCTAAGGAGTGGCAGGCCTCACAGCACCAGAAGTAGTAGGCCTCACAGCACCAGGAGTGGGAGGCCTCACAGCACCAGGAGTGGTAGGCCTCACAGCACCAGGAGTGGTAGGCCTCACAGCACCAGGAGTGGTAGGCCTCACAGCACCAGGAGCAGGAAATTCAACCAAGCAGCTGATGGAGAAATAAAAGAAGACATTAAGAACAGTGATAAATCACTTAAAAAAATTGAAACACCCAACCCAATAAGTAGGACTTCCAGCAACTTTAATTTTTCCTGTGTTTAAGGTTCCACCACCATGACATGCTTTCACAGAGCAAGTAAAAGAGAATGAGTATTGAGTAATTTACTCATTTGGGCTAAGTACCATTCAATATGAATCCCAAGGAATATAAGAGTCATTAGGCTCCTGTTTTCAAAATTATTTTATATCACATCATTTAAAAAGATGTTTCTAACTGTCACAACTTATCTTAGGTTAAAAGACTGGTCGCATTTTGTTTAGAAGTAAAAAACGTCTGACAATAGGGTTATGCAACTTAAGCTTGGAAGTGATGGCCGACTGTCTTGAAATCTTTGTTACAGCCTAAAATGCCCGAAAAACACAAGAGTCATGCAAAAACAGCACAGTGACAGCTCTTGGGTTTTAGACTTGACCTATAAACAGGATCCACCAATCTTTCATGCCATACACTCCCAATGTACGACATTACTGGTGTAACCAAAACCTAAAAAGCAACCCTCAGGCAAGGCAGGGCACTGCAACCCAATGTACATGATAAACTCAGTTTAATCAGTGTCTCAAACTCCAGGCTTGTAGTAGAAAAATTTTGATTACATCTACAATAATTAAATTACAATCCTGTCCAGCCAGACAACTTGAACCATAGTCATCTTTAGTACATCGGGCACACAGCACATTCTCTCCTTCCTGCTATAACACCACATTCAAGAGGGTCTCCCTCTTTTGCTTATACTTTGTACAATCCAAGAACAATGTTCAATTATGTTTTTATCCCCCTAGAAAAATTTCAACTAATAAAAGCAGTTTTTTGCACTTATTACAGCAACAAAAGCTCCATCACTTCTCAATGTAGAAACTTGTTTCAGATTTCCTTAAGCCCAAAAATAAACAATGTATAACAAATGGAAACAGAATTGTTAAGATTGAATTGTAAAAAAGTACATTTTCAAAATATAAATTTGTGAATGAACACAAATTTCTAGTAATATTCAAGTTTAGAGTAGAACAATAAATTCTGCTCCCTATTTTCGCAACCAGATCATTTCTGCATCATATGAGAGTAGAATCAAGTTCCTACAAAGAGGGCAAAGCCTTTGTTGATCTTATTGTCATAAGCTTACAATAGGAGAAAAGGGTTATTGGAAAATTCAAGAAATAATCTTGCAATGCTATTAAATTATCCATACACAATGTAGGGCTCAGGGTGTTGGCCCCTCATTAAAATCCACACCAATTTAAAGACCAGGCCTTTGAGATATCAGAAATAAGTCATATTTACCCTTTTAGATGCAAATTAATCATATCTAATAATTAAAATGAATCATGTTACCCAGCTCCTAACCTTTTTATCTTGTGAACCATTGCACAGATCCCCATGAATTGTTCACAGCTGACACGTGCAAACAAAAAAGATCAAATTATGCAAAAAATGAAAATTGATTAACATGTTGTTATTGACTTGCATGCCCTCTTATGGCTATAACGTGCAATATTTATGCATGTTTTAAAACAAAATATTTGCCGTTTCTCTTGTGACAGTAACAGCGCATATAGGATTTCCTTCAAAGATGCAGTACATTGTTCAGCACATTAGAATACAACAAATTTTGAATCTAAATGAATTAAATACTACCCATCATTGCGTACATGACATTTTTTTAAAGTGACATTTCTTAATTGTGTAAAGTGGTGTACAATAAATTTATGTGATTTTCAACTTTAACATGATCTGATTTTAAAATGCACTTCACTATTTCAATATGAAAATTTACCAATTTCAATAAAAACCATTTTTATCTCAATAATCTTTATTCATTTTAACTGGATTTCTCTTTACTCAATTTTAGTCAAATTTCTATTTGCGGGTAGAGTTCATAATAATGAAAATTCCATTTTCCCTGAACAAAATTTCTCAGAAAAAACTCTTGATTATGTTTTTTCATCTTGAATTATTTAAGATAAATCGTATGTAAACTTTGTATGGTCACCTCTGTTAGCCAACTTTGCATGACCACCGATTGTGAACAACTTGTTTGATTACTTTTCATTACATGAAAGGCCACATCTGAAAGTGACAAATTTAGGATAGGAAGCTGGCATACTCAAAACCTAATCATTCATTTTACTGCTAAATAAAGAAGAAGTAGAGACACTATTATTTCTCTATAAGGCGACATAAATGCAGAATCCTGCATGATGTCATTTTTCTCAATTATAATGCAAGCAATGAGCAATAGAAAAATAACTGAATTTGAAAAGCAAAACAATTTTTTGAAATGGATCATGCAGGGTTATTCAGTGAAATCATGAGAACAAAATGACAAGTCTACATGCTATGCATAAGTTATTTTTGAAAATCTCATAACTAGTCTTATTATTTTTACTGAGCTAAATTTTTTAAGTGTAGAAATTTGAAAATTATTTCCATACCAGGAAATTGAAGGAACTTGGATAAAAGACAATGGATATACATTCAAAGTGTGTTACAGTCAATTTAAAAAAAAATACTAATGAGGCATATTGATTGTGTTCATTTAATATGAAACAAGCAGTTACTGCATATACAAAATAAATGGGAATATAGCAAATTTGAGACATTTAAATTAGCATTTATTTAGTTTAAAAAGAATTGCTTTTAGAATTGCATTAGTAATTAAATTTTGCAGAAAAATGTGATATATTGATCTTAATGTAAATTAAATTTTTGAGTTCTCTAATGTTTTCTTTACTTTAGTTTCAGCTACATATATTATATTTCGCTAGGCCTATATTATTGATGATAAAAGGTGAAGCTCTTTTAACCCTTCATTTACTCTATGCTATTATGGGTCAATTAAACAAAATATTCTTTTTTCCAAACAATGGGTAGTAAGAAACTCATTATTAATTTCTGAAGCTTTGATTCAGTAGGGGAATTAGGATATACGATGCAACTATAAGTTTTACATTACCTTGGTCTTGTAGAGCTCTTTGCGGAACTGCTAAGATTTCAAAATATTTCGGGCATTTCTGACGGTAGACGACATGTATTAAAAGTCTGAACGACAAAGATGCTCTGCTCAAACACTTCGGTATTTGGGATATGTTATTCATTTTCATAGTTGCATTTCAATATGTTTTTTTCAACCAAACATCAAGCCCTTTTTTAAGCGTACGCAAGAAGCCATATTTACTTCTGCAACTACGTCGCAACAGTCACAGCCGCCCTAACCAGATGTAAACAAAGTTACGTGACGATTTTCCGTCACGTGACAATTTCTTGGCTCCGTCATTGGCCAATTGGCACCTATGTCATCGCGGCCGGAGCTCAAACTCGCTTAGTGATAAGTTCTGGATCTTCTAGTATATGATCTGTATGTTTTGGGAGCAGTGATTCATTTATACAAGTTTGATTAAAAAGAATGCCATTTTTCTTGTTAATAATTTGTTTCATTATTTTTNAAAAAATAATGAAACAAATTATTAACAAGAAAAATGGCATTCTTTTTAATCAAACTTGTATATATGATCTGTGTATACATAAAGGAGGTAGCAGCAAACCAGTCTTTCATAGAATCGAGTGGTGTGTAGGGGACGTCATGGAAACGGACCAATAGCAGCGCTAAAATCTGGCATCGCTGCTAGCCCGAAATCTGGCACCACTGTTAGCCCAACGAGTTCATGAATCGGGAACGACATCACAAACTTGCAGCGTCATTCAGTGTTCACGCGTCGAGGAGGTCGCAATGTCGCCGCTGCCTCGAATTAGAATTAAAAAGTGTTCTTTTATTGGGTGCGAAAGTAATTCTAAAAACCGACTAGACTCACGATATTTCCAATATCCAGGTGTGAATTTTAAAGAATGGATTGCAGCGAGTGGAAATGTCCAGTTAAATGATCGAAGTTGCGCACCACGATGTGTGCAGCAGGCATTTCAAAATGACGGACTTCAGCACCATTAAGAAGAGGTGTTGTGCCGTTGCCTTATAATCACGGGCTTGCAGACCTGGAAGGTAAGAAATTTAAAATGTTTTTGAATTCAATGTAGAAAATTTGTTTTTTGACTGATCTTTGCACTTGATGCATTTCTTTATGAAATCTTTGAAACCAAATGCCGGTTCCATTGGAAAATGCTATTTACTCGCCTCGAATTTAGAATACAGGGCAAAGAAAAATAAGTATGAAAATAGAATGTACTACAATTCAATATTTATTAATGACATCTGGTTTATTTTAAAATTTTGTTGACTAATTTTTCATGAGCTTTCATTCCAAAATGGTAACAAAATTTGGCAGCAAAGTGCCATCAGCTTTAATAGTACTATGTAAATTTTGTCTGTTAATTTATTAGCAAGTAGGATGTGATGACAAATTATAATGGGTTCATAATAAAAACTTTATTGGTAATGTGAAAAATTTTGTTTCCACTTTTAGATCCAAATTAGCAAGGAGCAAACTGTAAACAAACGGTGCTCAGGATGAAAGCTAGTTTGGATTGCCACACTATAAAACTTGTGTTTAGTGTGCTCAATGTAGCTTAACAATAGCTTTTTTGGTTGTGTAGACTATCTCATTTAAAACTTTCAGATGAATTAAAATAATTTCCTACTTTGCACCTTAAAGTGAAGTGTTTACAAGGAAGACGCAAAACCTCATCTTTGATTTTTCTACAGACAATGCTAACTTTGGTCAATTTATAATTTAATGTGCCCTAGAATCACTAAAGGAACACATTTCAGAACAATTTACATGAATGACGTTTTGCTTGCTGATGCATAATTTTTGAGTTATTCAACTTTGAAGTTAAAAAAACATTGTATATGAAAGTGAAGAAACCATCAAACCTAAGCTAACCTGAAATAACTTAACTTAACTTAGCCAAACCAAGGTTGATGTTCTCCCGCTACGAATCTGCGCATGTTCCAACAATGTGGCGATCACGCTTTCAACTCTATAATGATATTCTTATCTGAATGTTATTAATGTTGTATCTCAAGAATTACGCATTAGCAAGAAAAATGTTGTACCTTTTAAACGTCTTTAAATGTGTTCTTTTATCAATTTTTGGGAACAAAATTATTAAAATCTTTGCATGCATTTAATTAAAATTTTACTTTAATTTTTCATGGCCATTTTTTTGCAATTGACACAGAGCAAAGCTTCCCATTTATGGTATTCCAATTGCTATTATCAACATCAGATATAAGGTGCGAATTGATGTTGCTCATCATATTTTATTAATGTGTGAGTGCATTAAAAACATGTGAAACAACAAGCCAAAATTATGAAGCGAGATAAAGATTTTTAAAAATTTCTTTCTCCGAGAATAAGAAATTAGTTGCAGTTGATGGGAAACATTCCTGTCAGTGGTGTCTACTCATTTCCAGTTCGTTTATTTTTTTATATGATGAACTGTTGCTCTCATAGTTGACATATGTTGAGATAAGGTCTTTGCTGAACATTTGTTAGTCTATTTAGGATGGGATACATTAGGAATTTTGCTAACTTTTTTTGCAATAATGCGTTGGTTGATCCTTTTTGAATCAAGTATTTTAAGTATTAACTAACGTGGAACTTTTTAGAACCTGTGTTACTGAGTGTATTATTGACTCAGACTACTTATTATAGGCCAATTACTCATATTTGGACAACATTTATTATGTAAAAATTAGGTAGTAATTTTTTGCTCCTGAAGGTAGTAAAAAATAGTAAAAAAAGAATGAAAATTTGGAAATGAAATATCAGTAGACATCCTGTTATATATGTATACACATATTTTTCTCTTCATCTGTAGGGTAGTATTGTTTTCTAGAATCTATATTCATTAGTTTCCTCGTATTGATAGCTCATCATGGGTGAGTTATGTTAGTTATTCTATTAGTATGAAGGAAATATTGCTCATGCCCATCCATATCTGCACTGTAGCATCATTTGATTTCATGCCAAATTTGAGTTCTGCACATTTAACCCATATTTGCCAAAATATTTTTAAAACATTTTTTATAATGATTAAGGTCAGTTGGTTATATTGATCATGTCTATAAGAAATTTTATTAAAAAAATGTACCAAATATTCAAATTTGAGACTACTATATATAGTAGGTTGGGTTCTTATAAGGTACAATAATACAAAATTTTAAAGAACTTATATTTCATCTCCTTTAAATGTACAATCCTTTTTAATTTCAGTATTTTTAGCCTAAATATAGTAAACAAAATTAAAGTAAACAAACATAAGCTACAGAATCCAGTGCAGACACCTGGTAAAACTAGTTTTGCATATGATAAGGCATGAAGCACCGAACACATAATACAACTTTACATTGATAGCAACCCTGGGAAGGACGCGATTTGCAATTTTCAAATGCACGTTTCCAAGCTTGTTTCTTTAGAGGAACAATATAATGTCCAAAGTTGTCATATCGAACATCAGATATCCCTTTGTTAGAAGATCTAAGTCTACCACATGCCGCTCTTTGCTCTGACTGCCAAATGTTGGTACGTGCTATCAAACGTTTGAATTCCAAAAAGAATATACCTGGTTCTTCTCCTTTGTGCAAAACCCAACAATTTTGTATAGTGGCATCTAGCATCCAAGTGAACATTGCCCACCACGACTTTTTCAGTCTAATTGATACTTCAAATTAATTTATGTTCTGATCCATGCGGTCGGTGCCACCAATAAAATAATAGAACCGATTTATTATTTGTGGCTGCTCTGTGGAAATAGCTCTGTTATCCCTTGCTGACCATCTTGACACTTTCTCAATTGGGAAGGTTGCATCAATATTTGCAGCTGTAGTAACAACTGCATTATTTAACCAGCGCACAACTTGCTATCTTATTTCTCGAGTCGTAAGCTCTTGGTTCCTTTTTCTTTTATGTTTCAAATTTCAGAGTGCAGGTTTTTTGCAGTCTGTTGTTTCGGATTGTACCCATATTTCAATGAACTAAGTTTAGAGATAAGAGGAAGACTGGTGAAAAAATTGTCGAAATGAAATTTAAATGGCTTTTCTTCTATCATTTATGGCAAATTATTTATGAAATTCAACAAAACGTTTTCTCGTTTTCCATGACAATTCTCTAATTCTTCTGATGGCCCAAATGAAGATCCTTGATATATTTCAAATGAGCACACATACCCTAGTCTTGAATTAAGATACCAAGCCTTGAATCCAAACCGTATATGTTAATTTTGTATGCACTGCTTACATCCAAGTCTGCCGAAATATTCAATAATTGATTCGTCTAAATTCAGGCATTGATTCATAGGTTATGCATCAGAAAATTTCTTTTTCAAATGATCAATCAGCAGTCGCAATTGTCATTTTTGTTCAATTTTTGGTTATCAGAGAAATGAATGTGCCTTAAAATTTCCTCTAACCAATATTGTGACATAGCATCTGCGACTAGTGCTACATGCAAATCTCTTCCCTCAGACCAATAATGTCTACGACTGGGCAACTGGTGTTATCCAGACAAAATAAGAATCCCAAGTCCTGTCCTCAAATTGCGTACTGAGATGTCAAATTGCTTACCCTTCTGACATACATACAATTTCATCTGATCACATATTAGTTCACATATGCCCTCAGAGAAGAAAAATTAAAATTTTTTATCTACTGCTTTCTCTTTCAAATTTTCTGTTGGAGTTGTATTACTCTGGTCTTTCAACATCAATGGAAATTGTGAACAAAAATTTTCTTACTCCAGCTGTATGTGAAACTTTCTTTCTGACTTTTACAGTTCTTTTTTGTGGCAGCTGTATAGTTCCTCTGGTTCCTCATTTTCATCTTCATTGGCAAACACTACCGTAGCAGGAGCCTGCAATTGTCTTGAAGTGAGGTTGTCAATGTCAATACCTGCATCTTCATCTGCAGAATCTTCATCTGAATCCTCATTGGCAGGTGGAGATTCAATGAAGATTCCAGCTTGATTTTCTTCACATTCCTCTAACATTTCCAACATCCTGTCCACCTTCAATGATCTTATAATAAACATTATATATTAGTGAGTATGAATGTTTTTTGCTACTTTAAACTAAAATTAACATTGTATACAAATGTAATACTGTTAACCACACAAATAAACCAATAAACGAATATTGAAACAGTTGTCGCATCTGCCCAACAAATCATATCTAGTACGCCAGGGAAAAATTCATAAAAGTATATTAAATAATAAATTTATTTCAGTATAGATATTCATAACATATCTGCGAGATAATATACTATTAAGCTATTATGCATATTTTGCTATTATGCATATTTTGATATGATAAGCTATTATGCATATTTTGTTAAAATATCAGGAAGCTACCTCAAAATTTAGCTTATGTAATAAATACCTCTATTTAGCTGACATCCTGCTAGCAAGAGGGCCTCTGACTAAATGAGACAGCAAAACCATGTATTACACTCACTACTGTCAGTAAATGTTCAAACGTGTCCACGCATGTAATACCAACGCCATGATGTAAGAACTTGCCTTCAATTACGCTTGTATTGAATTCTATTCACATTTTAAATTTACCTACTAAATATAGTTGCGTGGGCAGATATGGGTTAATGACTTTGTAAAGTACTCCGTTAAGCTGTGTTTTAGGTGCAAATGGTGCAGCTGCAGCCATTGTTCAAGAGTCATCCATACTTATTCTTGGTATCTATGTTTTCATAGCTCAAATTGAACTGATTCAGTTAGGTGGATATAAACACTATAAAACATTTCTTTTTGCAAGTTGGCTCTTCAGACAAGCTAGTTGGGTTTGAATGTACAAATTAAGTAAAAACAGTTGTCAACAAAATTCCTTGCTTAAATTTAAACCTGTGAGTGAGTTACTGGGCCTTCATTTTAAAAGCCCTTTTTCACTGTAAGTGTTTTTAGTTATCTAATTGAGTCTGATAAAACTTGTTCTTCATGGAGAATTGCATCACATCTAATTGTAGTATAAATGAATCTAATCCATTAATCCATTGAAACATAGATCATGTTCGTAAGCTAAAGATTAAGTCCATTGAACTTTTGTTTTCAAGAGTGATAGGAGATTCCTCGAAGTTCTAATGGGTCTAGTTTTTCTCTTCCGAGGAAATTGTTCTCAACATTTAAATTTTTATTCTTCCTTGGCATTGTTAGATTGTATTCAGCTCTTTTTAGTATTTTAGGAAAATCTTGAACAAATTGAGTGTTGCCATTTAGGGTCAAAATTTTTTGACGTTTTCATGCGTTTACGGCTATTAAAGATTTCATTACAGGGGGAAACTAAATTTTTATATAGTAAAGTATTGCTAAGTTCTGTTTCAGATGAATTTTTTTTATCATCCAGGACATGGAATTGGCATGCAACCCAAAGAAGCTGCTGATCACTCACTGCTATTGAACAATGATCCACCTACACTGGTTCCTATCCCTCCATCCCAACCAATTGTAGAAATGGGGATTACAATTTCATCATCTGCTCAGCATCCTCCAGCACTTCATATGACCAGTGGTTTAAGTCCTCAACCAGCCAACAAAAGAGCCTATTCAAGTCCTCTATCAGCCACCAAAAGAACCTATTCAAGTCCTCCATCAGCCGCCAAAAGAGCCTGTTTGAGTTTTCAATCTGGTTCTGAGAGAGACCATTCAAGTCTTCAATCAGCTTCTGTGAGAGCCTGTTCAAGTCCTCAAACAGACACTAAGAATTCTAGTCTTTTATCAGCTCCCGAGCAGGCTTTTTCAAGTCCCCAATCATCCAGCAAGCAAGCCTGTTTGGCTCCTAAATCAGCCACCGCTTCAACTCATCGCTCATCTGCAAAAAAAGACTTCCCAACTTCCCAATCATTCACTGAAGTAGCTAGTTTAATTCATTCTCAAGCTAAGAATCCTCAATGTGCAACTGAAATTCTCTCATAAATTTATCAGCCAGAAACTTCAGTTCAGCAAATTCAGCACTCAAGTCTAAGTCTGTCTTGTCAGCGAAAATTATTTCCTTGTCCCATCAGGGGGGAAAGTGCGGCAAACTCGAAGGAACGCAAGAAAAGGCTCTTCTCTGGTAGGAAAAGAAGACCTGTTCAGTATAAGCGTTTCAACATTGACACGCAGCTAGCTCAATTGTACCCAGAGCTGGGACCATACCTGAGTGAATTCATTAAAATGAAACTGAAAGGCAAAATGAGGTACACACTCTATCAAAAATGGATGGCTGTCAATATCC
>JACJUY010003106.1:51346-63376 GCA_014220935.1 Platorchestia sp. MABIK | reverse complement strand
TGGCTGACTGCAGTACATGTTCTTCCAATCGTAGCGTAAAAAATTTCAGTTTTCATTTGTTTGTTTCATTTAAAGAGTATATTCAGTCTGATGATCCATGCAAGGGACTGAAATATTGCAGTAAGTCTTTTGTTCACTCTATCATATGTTATGAGAGAGTTTTCCTTTTTCTTTTCCATAAAATTAGTCACTCACCAGGCTTCTGCAAATCTGTGTGTAAAGTAATCCATAATAACTGCCCTAAACCTCGCACCTGCTGTTCTCAAATATCAATGTACCAAAAAAAGTTTTTTGTCAGATGTAGAACACTGCAGTCAATTAGGGCGTACAAAAGATCTCTTCGGACTACCTGTTCCAAAGAGGAACTCAATAAAATGATGCATAAATGATTCATTTCACTTTGCTTTGATTCACTTCACAGTGATTCACTTCTGCTAATGAACAACCATTAGTGTTCAACTTGTGATAGCCTAAAACTTCCTTATATAATAATAATAATGATGATAATAATAATAATAATAATAATAATAATAATTACACTGGTCATTCTAAAGTATATCTTTGTAATCCATCATGCTAATTTTCTTCAATTTTGAATTTTAAGTGTTCATTTTATTTTTTTATAGCTCTTTACTTACTGGCATGCAGAGTGTCCTGATGTTTGAATATAGCGCTACTTCATTAGGAGTGGTGCAGTTTATTATTTATTAGACTTTTGTCGTCTGTGATAACTCAAGTTCTTTCCTAGATTTTAATAATTAGGTTTAGGTTGTTTCTTTTGTATAGATTTTGGAATTTATAACCGGAAAATGTTGAAACGCGCCTAGAGCAGTGGTGTACCAAATGTTATTTTGATAGGAAAATAGTTTATTTCATTCATTATCGCCAAAAAGTTACGTGATATATATTTAATGTATTTTTAAGTGAGGAAAATATTTTTACAGGGACTAATTGTTGCTTGTATTTTGTTCCCCATTCTCAAAGAACTAGTTATTTCAAGTCCCAAGGTGCGAGTTTGTTAGAGCATTTTTTTTTATGAAATTTCAGAGCTTTGATTTCTTTTGTTAAAAAATCTCTTCTCTTTTTATTCACTGCTGTTCCGTTTCTCATCACCTATGATTTTCTTCTTCAGCGTTAATTTCGTCATAATCTTGCTCCTCAATTTAATGTTTCTATGTACAGGGTATCTTCTCCTCAGGGGTGATACAACTATTCGATCTGTGGGAATTAGCGCTCCCAGGGGGATTATGTGAGGGCCCGAGCTAAAGGTTAGGTAGGCTCTCTTTTTGTTGAAATAGAATAGGTTTTTGTTTTCTTACGACCCATCTTTTTCCGGTTCACTGCTGTCCTGCTTTTCAGCACCTACTACTTTTTCTTCTTCAACTTTTTCTTGTTTCATGAACTTCTTTCTTAGCTTACTGTTTCTATGCACCTTGTGCGTAGATTCCCCATTCCCTCAGCTCTATACTAAATGGCGCCTTCATCCTTACTCTCATCGATACGTTCTTTTTTGTAGCGGTTATAGGGAGGCTGAAACTAACTTAAAATCTAATCTAATCAAGTGAAATATATAGCACGTTTTATTTCAAATAAATATCTGAGTTTGGAGTTTTATTTTATCCTCACGATCTGGTGCGCGATCGTCAGCCCCATCCGCATGAAGAGCATGAAGAGGTAATAAAACGTCTTGTATGATTGAATAAAGTAAATTTTCCTCTAGTTTGGATAGAGCTTTTAGTTTATGAGACAACAGGTTGGATTAAATAGAAGATCGATAACCTTTTAGTTCTGGTAGATTTGCACGTAGCCGGACCGAATTCAATTTTTCAAAAATCCAAATCCGTACCTGCGGAAGCACACAGGCAGTCGGTTCTGTTGTTGATCGTACGTCTGGCAGGGCAGAGTACGCTGCGTAGTAGTACGCTGCCACCGCCGTTGACGTCATGGTGTGTAGGTGACGTCATCCGGCTTGTTTGAAATGAAGCTTTCTATTGGCTAGTCGAATTAGCGAATGTGCGCGGCTGTACCCGTAGAAGTGACTTTACCTCCTTTAGTCTACCATGGTTGCCGCTCGCAGCCGTCCGGCAGCGGCGGCAAGATCATCGTCTGGCTCAGCCGGAGCGCACACCGTTGCAGCGCCCTCTCGCGGCGGCAAACACCACAACACCACATCTCCCCCAGTTTCTCACGAAACTCACATTGCTTAGTGCCTAGCATTCATACTCATTCAAGTATGTGGGATGCCGTCGTTCACGGCGCGATCGCCTCAATGGCTCTGGCCTCTCCTGCTGCTCCTCAGCATCACTGCCAACAGAGTCTCGCTCGTCGCCCTCCTCTTCCGGGGAGCACAGAGCCCAATATCGCAGGATTTGTACCCCGCCCACCTCTCTCCCTCCACCTCCGAGTTGATACATCAAGTTGCCATTCGCGCCAATTTTTTAAGTATGTAGTACTACTGAGGTTTATTAACCTATCTGTTCGTTATACAGTTATTATTATTCACTGCATGATAACCCCTACAAGCACTTAGTTAGTGGATACTACAGCGGAATACTAATGTTAACCTGCATTAAATCATTATAATAAGTTATGACAACGACCGCTGGTGTTTGGCCATTCGACCCTCCACCTTGGCACTCAAGGACAGGGATTCTCAAACTTTTTTAGCTTAACCTTAAACTAATTGAACTTGGCTTAACCTAACTCAACCTAACCTAACTTAACCTAACCTACTTAACCTAACTTAAGTTAATTTAACCTAACCTAAATCACCCTAACCTAACATTTCTGCAGCTACTCGAAGGTGGAGGGAGAGGGGTGGGCGGGGCAGAAATCCTGCGATATTGGACTCTGTGCTTCCGGGGAATCGTCAGTCGACTCGCGATCTGCCGCCGGCTCAACGGACACCTTGTTTAAGGCGTCAACTACAACTCCCTCTGGCAACGCAAAGGGTAATAGCTGTAGGCGGTAGTAACCGCGGTCGACCTGACGTGCATTACGCAGAGAGTCTTGAGAAAGGATAGATAGTGGTGTGTCTGTTGCTTGTAAGAAGGATTTTTCGATCTTGCCCAAAGGTACGCCGAACACCTTTGTAAAACACAACGTTGTGGTATTAGAGAATTCAGATACTTCGACTGAATCGTCAGAGTATGAGTCCATAGATCCATCATTTCAATGCCGAAACATATTCACTTTGTTGAGAGAACAGGAATTGACAGATAGTGCACCACCAGTACAATCAGCTGAGGTTTGTCTAGCAACAACAATAATGACGAATTATGCAGTGAATAAACCAGTTCGTCTGAGAAAAAATGTGGTAATTTTGTCTCAATCAGAAAATCGAAGAAACCATGAATTGTTTTAAAAGTAACGATCAGCCATTAGGTGCTCTAATCGATAGCGGCAGCGATAAATTCATCATTAGTGACCGTAAAATCACGTGCCTAATGAAGAATTGAAACCTAGAGCATTAGGGGTATTAATTTTAAGAGTAATGTTACGGGTGAATTGGCCTAACAATTGTTAGCCAATTAGAAAGTACTTAAACAAGTGCTTTGATAATTAAAGATGGTCAGGTTAACTAGGAATAGATGTGCTGAATAATGCAATAATTGATTTCAAGAAGGGGTATATCAATTTGGAAGGAGTAAAAGTACCTTTCCATGAGAAGGAGAATTCCTAAAGCAATAAGGAAGTGAGCAATAAGAGTAAGAGAAAGAAGCAATACTTGAGGAAAAAAAGAGTCCGAGAACAAGGCGCCAGGGTCGCTGAAACCATGAGAGCTAAAAAGAAGGAGAAATCTCCCGCACAATTTGAGAGCGCTCGGGAGCGAGATAAAAAGATGCAGAGAAGAAAAGAAAATTTTTTGTAGTGTGCTACACAGCTGTGGAGATCTCCGGTAGTTCGTTGCAGTTGATAACTGGCTTTATAAGAAAGGCTAAACCGGGAAGGTACATAGTGGATGAAAAATTATTGAGTAATGGAATTCATATTGCAGAATCTCTAGTTACGATAGATGAAGATTGGAATGTAACAGCGTTATTATTAAATGCTGCAGATGATGTCATTAATCTGAATGATAACTGTATGAGGAAGAGGTAGAAAAAGAGAATCTGCCCAAATACAGTTGATCAAGCTTTAAGAGAAGCTAGTATAGTACAGTAGAATCCAATGGGCCTCAAATCGTAACCCAGTTCAACCCGGTTCGTGGTAGAAACTGTAATGCCATGAGCGAGAAAAGACGTGGGTCAAAGGTCGGCAAGTCGAGTGAAGATTGCTGTTGTTCTCGTGTTGACGAACAGGAATATTATGCACCAAATGAAAATGAACCAAATGAACCACGAGGCAAGCGCCGCCCATTAACTATAGATGATGTAACGTTACGACATTGACGCTAAAGCACTGCTGGTTGATTTGTTAATATCCGTGACGTTTTCAGTTTGGAAGGCGATGCGATAGGTGTAACAAATGTTATAAAGCACAAAATTGTTCTTAAACCAAACGCCCCAGTATAGAATATTCCTTCCTACCGTATTCCCCACAAATATCAGGAGGATCTCATCCAGGTAAAAAGCATATGCTCTCACAAGGAATAATCGAACCTTCTATTTCAGGATGTAATTTCCCTGTTATAGTTGTAGAAAAGAAAAATGGCGGGAGACGGCCCGGGTATTGACTTTAGAGCATCAAACAAAATTATCGTTAAGGAGTCCCACCCCATTCATCGAATAGATGAAATTCTGTTTACTGTGGGTAACAACAGTGTTTTTACGAGTTAAGACTTGATGTTCTCTTTCCATTAGGTAGAACTAGAGGAAGAAAGTCGTAAATATACATCCTTTAGTATTGGTTTTGATAAGCATCAGTTCCGCCGCGTTCCCTTTGGACTTAGTTTGAGTCCAAGCGTGTTCTAGCGAGTTGTGTCTTGGTGATACAGTCTTGATTTTGATGTTTTCTAAATCCAATGCCCAACAATTGACCGACATAAAAAATGTTCTAGACAAATTACGTGACTGAAGCTTATCCCTTACACTTGAGAATTGACAATTCTTCGAAAAGTCGACAGAATATCTTGGCCATGTCGTTTCAGCTGATGCCATCAGATGTAAACAATCTAAAACGTTCCAAATTTTTCCGGTACCTAAAAATGTGAAGGAATTGCTATCATTTCACGGAGCAGCCAACTATTTTCGCAGTTACCTTCCTTCCTTTGTTTCAGATTCAAGGTTATTGTACCAATTATTAGGAAAAACGTTGACTTTGATCGGACTCCTCAATGCCAAGATATTTTTGAATGAATCGAAGCTGGTCTGACCTCTCACATGGTCTTGCACCACCCCGACTTTTATAAGCCGTTTCACTTGTTTACGGACGCATAAAACTATGGAATTGGAGCTGTACTCATGGAACCAGACAACGACGGAAACTTAATTATGAGACCTATTGCTTATTATAGTAAAAGTCTAAATTCAATTCAAAAGCGTTACAGTATCACAACGAATGAATTTTTTTCTTTTGTTAGTGCTCTTTAAGCATTCAAAAACCTAATTCTTGAGTAAGCTATTTTTCTATTTTCCTATTTTCTACTGGCTCTACTTTTTACAAAAAGGTTGCCAGATGATTCTACCATGGCAAGGTGGAGCATTTACTTTCCCTTATTCGATCCAATTGTAAAATACTACCCTGGTAAAAATTACGTCGTTGCATGTCGACTGCCTAAGTAGATAACCTGCAGTCATAGACCAACTAGCTGAAAAAACGCTGCACGATTGTGCAAAGCTGGCGACCGAAGCTGAGATCTGTACAGTGATTACCAGACTCAGAGCTGCATCAACTATGGTATTGATCCCTGGCAAGGTCGCAGAGCTGCTAAACAGGCTGCAAGAAATGCTGATGTAGACGCTGCACATCCTGTGCCCAGACAACATCAACTGCACCTCATCTGTTTGACTACATTCCTACTGAAAAAGACGTGTCTTCGACTATTGACGAATTCATCCCAGAACAAAAGTAAGACCCATTCTGTTCGGAAGTATGGGAGGCATTATTTTACGCACGAAATTCAGAAGCTTCCAATATAAATAATTTTTCAATTTTAAAGAATGTACTGTGTAAAAGACACCAAGTTGACTCACGATCTAATACTATACTGATAGCTGTAATACCGATTTCCTTGATGCAAAAAACTTTTCTTGGAATTCATTCGACCTATCATACTGACACGTTGCACACTTTATTTACATTTAAACTGAATATTTCCGCCCGTTTGAAAGGCAACAATCCGAATATTCGTCGAACGTTGTGAAGTCTGTAAACTATTAAAGGTTAATTTTTCCGTACCAATTAAGATTCGTTCTGCACCTATAGCTAAACAGCCTTTCGAGGTAGTTTCCTTAGATTTTTTTGGACCTCTCCCAGCAACCGATAATGAAAATAAGAACATTTCTGAAATTATTGATCAGTTTTCGCGTTATTGTAAATTTTCTCCAACTTCAAACCGTAGAACAGATACGTTTTTTTTTGTTAAGTAATTGTTTTTCAACATCGATAAGCGACCAAGCCCTTGAATTCAAATCAGTAGCGGTGAAACAAGTCGCCAAAATTCATGCTATTGCTCAAAAGGCAGTACTACCGTGGAGTCCACATTCAAAAGCTATTGTCGAACGTAATAATAAAAATTTAACACACCCCCTTAAATAATACGCAAATTCCTTTTTACAAAGCGAATGGGATCAGTTCCTGGAAATGGGAGATAACGCATTGAATAATTCGTTAAACACTACATTAGGAGACACTCCCAGTTATGTTATTTTTGGATGAGATACTTGTCCGTCCTTTCAAGCTGAGAATTTTGAGGGTACATGTAATTACGATTCTGACAGTGACTTGGTAAAATTTTGCGCAAAAGAAGCTGCCAGAATCGTCGAAAATATTAGGACCATGGTTATTAACAATTCAGCGGAGCGTATTATGTACCATAATTTGAGACGAAAGGAGAAACAATTTTCTTCGGGTGACCGAGTAATACTGAAAAAGCACCAAAAAAGACACAAACTCGATTTATCCTGGTTGGGTCCAGGGGTTATAACGAAGATGCCCAAAAATTAGGTTCACCTTAAAATAGGAAAGAAAATTCACAGAAGTAATATGAACCATGAACTGCCTTTGTGTGAGACGAAATGAAAACTCTTACGACTAAATCTGTATTGACACGATTATTTAGTGCGCGCGTGAGCAGTGAAGAGAGGCGCAAGCCCCGCCAACTTGCTCTTGCTTCAGGCGCATTTAATAACTCAATGACAATGCGGACTATGCTCGTCTTCATGGCGCTGGGCAGAGCCATGAAGACGAGCATTGAGCAAGTAAATGCGCCTGAAACGAGAGCAAGTGCACGGGGCTTGCACCTACCTTCACTGCTTACGCACGCACGCACTGCTCGTGTCAGCACAGCTTGATGTAACCGCACATATCCGTTTACCCATTTTAACAATATGTAACGTTTTTGTTCAAAACCTCACTGTGACTATTTAAATGCCCCATGATGTTAAGTTTTTAGTGAAAATTCGTTACGAGAGTAAAACATTCAATTCAGTGCATTTGCATTCGTGCTGATCTGTGTAGCCACACAACCTGTCGATGTAAAATTGTCGACTTTGCACTTATTTGTGAATCTTTTTTCCGTGCATCGTGTGGAGGGAACGCTCACGTTTTGCCCTATAATAAACGCTGAATTGTTAGTTCAAATAATGAGGCTGCTGATGTTCTACCAGCAAAATCAATTTGTATATTCGGAATTTAGTCGATCTTCATAACTCATCATTTGTTTTTCTGGGATATTCTTTAATGATAGTGAGAAATCTGATTTTAGTGTGGCAACTAAAAAGTTGGGTTTGGGCACCAGTGAGCTATGGAAACGAACCGCCGTCTGTAAGAGCCATTTCATACACACCGGTGTGCCAGCGCGATCAAACTTGATGAACGTGTAGACCGCAAAATTCTAAGTCCTATGGACTCCTTTCCAGCCCCAAAGTCCCCAAAAACCCCACTGGTGGAGTCAATGATCGAAAATCGACCAAAAAAGGGGTAGAGTAAAAGTGCTCTCAATAATTTCCTACGGGACTTGGAGAGCTCAACGCTCAGTATATTACACAGAAAATGTTGAATTTTATGCCAGTAATCTTACTTTAGCAAAAAAACGAACAAAAAACATCATTCATCGAACGTCAAAGTTAAAAAAAAGTTGTCATGATTTTCGTGAAATTATTGACATTCCTTTTGCCAGTTACCTGTTAGAATTGAAATAACACTAACATCATGTAAATCACCGATTTAAAACACATGTGTTCTCTACTAAGTTTCCTGTGAAACCAATATAAATACTTGAAATGGGTGAATTGCACGTAATCACAAAAAGTGATGAGATTTAAAAGGCGAAAAAAGCGAGTTTTCGGGTTGCCTTCCGAGTCAATATCAATTTTAAATAACTCTAAAACACTGTACATCTATCAAAAATACGTTACAAGGCTTCAAATGGGGCAAAATTGGGCAAAACTTTGATATTTCATAAAACGCCCAAAAATCATCGGATCGAACTAAAAAAATCAGCGCTTCAATGTTTGACACGCTTATAAAGGCTTAAATTTACCAGCAACTATCACTTGAAGCCATTATAGTGTTTTTTCGGTAAAATAAATCTACGGAAATTGAAAGAACATTTCACAGCCCCATTCTGGGTCAAAATCAGTTCAGTTTCGAAGTTTTTTCAACTTTTCTCAAGAACTTGAAGGCCTATTCCCTTGAGACAGGTATCAACCAAAAGATGTCATCATGCCGCAAAAGTAGGTGGTTTTCCAAAGCACTGAAGAATAAAAAAAAAGGCGTCAGGTGGTAACAAATGTCAAAACCATGTCCAAAAAAAGGCGTTTTTCATTTGTCGAAAACTATCTATGGGATCATTATTAAAGAAAGTCTTCGTATGTACCAATTAATAACAAGCAAAAAGTGTCAAACAACTTTTCCTGGCCGACGAACCGTTTTCCGACGAATGTTAACGCAGCTAAACAACGCCAAAAATGGCAGCTAAAGTTGGCCTTCAAAAAATTGTTTTTTTTTTGCCTTCAAGTTGCATAAACTAGTTTTCTATCAGCAGGATTCTTTTAAAATTTTTATTTTGAGTATTAAAACTGGTTTTTAGGTGACCCTGAAAAATTCAAAGCTCTAAACTTGGAATTGAAAAAGTTAGATTGAACATTACAGACCCTATTTGTTTTTAAAAATAAAAAAAAAATGAAACGCTTGTAAAATCAAAATTTGAAACATTTTAACAGTCGCTGATTTCATATGTTATACAACTTATAAAAAACTACAAACTTTTTAAAATTTGAGCTCACCACAAGCTGTAGTTTGGCAAAAAAATGTCAATAATTTGACGAAAATCAAGACAACTTTCTTTTACTCTGACGTTCGATAAATGATATTTTTTGTTCGTTTTTTTTGCTAAAGTAAGATTACTGGAGTAAAATTCAACATTTTCTGTGTAATATACAGTGCCTTGAGCTCTCCAAGTCTCAAAGGAAATAATTGTGAGCACTTTTACTTTACCCCTGTTTTGGTCGATTTTCGATCTTTGACTCCACCAATGGGGTTTTTGGGGACTTTGGGGCTGGAAAGGGGTCCATAGGACTTAGAATTTTGCGGTCTACACGCACATCAAGTTTGATCGCGCTGGCACACCGGTATGTATGAAATGCCTCTTACAGACGGCGATTCGTTTCCATAGCTCTCTGGTGCCCAACTCCAACTTTTTAGTTGTCACACTAAAATCAGATTTCTCACTATCATTAAAGAATTTCCCAGCAAAACAAATGCTGAGTTATAAAGATCGACTAAATTCCGAATATAAAAATTGATTTTGCTGGTAGAACATCAGCAGCCTCATTATTTGAACTATCAATTCAGCGTTTATTGTTAGGCAAAACGTGAGCGTTCCCTCCACACGATGCACGGAAAAAAGGTACACAAATATGTGCAAAGTCGACAATTTTACATCGACAGGTTGTGTGGCTACACAGATCAGCACGAATGCAAATGCACTGAATTGAATGTTTTACTCTCGTAACGAATTTTCACTTAAAACTTAACATCATGGGGCATTTAAATAGTCACAGTGAGGTTTTAACCAAAAACGTTACATATTGTTAAAATGGGCAAACGGATATGTGCGGTTACATCAAGCTGTGCTGACACGAGCAGTGCGTGCGCGCGTAAGCAGTGAAGGGAGGTGCAAGCCCCGTCCACTTGCTCTCGTTTCAGGCGCATTTACTTGCTCAATGCTCGTCTTCATGGCTCTGGCCAGCGCCATGAAGACGAGCATTGTCCTAATTGTCATTGAGCAATTAAATGCCCTTGAACCAGGAGCAAGTGGGCGGGGCTTGCGCCTCTCTTCACAGCTCACGCGCGCACTCAATAATCGTGTCAACACAGCTTTGGTCGTAAGAGTTTTCATTTCGTCTTACACAGAGGCAGTACAGGGTTCAAATACTTCTGTGAATTTTCTTTCCTATTTCAAGGTGAACCCAATTTTTGGGAATCTTCGTTATTACCCCTGGACCCAACCAGGATAAATCGAGTTTGTCTATTTTGGTGGTTTTTCAGTATTACTCGGTCACCCAAAGAAAATTGTTAATCCTTTCGTCGCAAATTATGGTACATAATACGCTCCGCTGAATTTTTAATAACAATAGTCCTAATATTTTTGAAAATTCTGGCAGCTTCTTTTGTGCAAAATTTCACCAAGTCACTGTCAGAATCGTAATTACATGTACCCTCAAAATTTTCAGCTTGGAAGGACGGACTAGTATCTCATCGAAAAATAACATAACTTGGAGTGTCTCCTAATGTAGTGTTTAACGAATTATTTATTGCGTTTTCTCCATTTCCAGGAACTGATCCCACTTGCTGTGTAATAAGGAATTTGCGGATTATTTAAGGTGGTGTGTTATCTTCTTATTATTACGTTCGACAATAGCATTTGAATGTGGGCTCCATGGTAGTACGGTAGTACTTCCTTTTTAGCAATAGCATAAATTTTGTCGAATTGCTTCACCCCTACAGATTTGAATTCAAGGGCTTGGTCGCTAATCAATGTTGAAAAACAATTACTTAACAAGAAATAACCGTATCTGTTCTACGGTTTTAAGTAGGATAAAATTTACAATAACGCAAAAACTGATCAATAATTACAGAAATGTGCTTATTTTGATCATCGGTTACTGGGAAAGGTCCAAAAAAATCTACGGAAACTACCTCGAAAGGCTGTTTGGCTATAGGTGCAGAACGAATCTTAATTGGTACGGAAAAATTAACCTCTAATAGTTTACAGACTTCACATCGTTCGATGAATATTCGGATTGTTGCCTTATCAAATGGGCAGAAATATTTAGTTTAAATGTTTAAAAAGTATGCACGAGTCAGTATGATAGGTCGAATGAATTCCAAGAAAAGTTTTTTGCATCAAGAAAGTCGGTATTACAGCTGTCAGTATAGTATTAGATCGTGAGTCAACCTAGCTGTCGTCTTTAACACAATACATTTTTTAAAATTAAATAGTTATTTAAATCGGAAACTTCTGAATTTCGTTCGTAAAATAATGCCTCCCGTACTTCCGAACAGAATGGGTCTTACTTTTGTTCTGTGATGAATTCGTCAATAGTCGAAGGCACGTCTTTTTCAGTAGGAATGTAGTCAAACAGATGAGGTACAGTTGATGTTGTCTGGGCACTGTTGTCAGTCTGACATTAGGAAGTGCAGCGTCTACATCAGCATTTCTTGCTGTCTTTTTAGCAGCTCTACGACCTTGCCAGGGATCGATACCATAGTTGACGCAGCTCTGAGTCTGGTAATCACTGTACAGACCTCAGCTTCGGTCGCCAGCTCTGCACAATCGTGCAGCGTTTTTCCAGCTAGTCGGTCTTTGTCTGCAGGTAATCTACTTGGGCAGTCGACAACGACGTCATTTTTACCAGGGTAGTA